>PVLA01004954.1:0-160523 GCA_004027455.1 Hydrochoerus hydrochaeris | reverse complement strand
TCTCATACTACTCACAGAAGGCAAAACCCCACAACCAGTCCTCACAAAGGGGTTATCTAGAGGGCCTCCAGCAACCCCCCTGGAGTCTCCACCCTCAACTCCATATTGAGCATTACATAAAAACATACACATGTGAACTACACAAATTACAATTATCAGTACAAAACATTTCAAGATCCCCACGCCCAATTCCCACATGCGGCATCCTTTTCCTGGAGAAGCGATTGTCACAAGGCGTGGATGGACTAGGACGTGGCATGGACAGAAAAGGGCACCGTACACTCCCACACATCGTTTCAGACCGTGTTCTTCATGAGGAATCAAGGGCTTCATGGGGAAGTCCCTGATGAAAACATGAGCACAGGAAATCAGGCAGAGTGACAGATTAGAATAGAGCCTCTTTTTATGCAAAAAAGAAGGATGGCTTCCAAAACTAATTCCTTAAAAGGACTCTGAAGCCATGTGAAAAGAATCCTCTTATGATTCAATGTGGCACAAATTAAGCATAAGAGAAAAAGTGATGATTCCAACAGATTATAAGATATTGGACAAAGGAGGACTGCAATCCTCAGATAACATTAGACAAGCAAGCAAACAAAACACAAGCAGAAGGAAGAGAATACCTTCCTACAGGGTGGAATCCCACCTCATCTGTGGAGGGCGAGGTTCAGAGTTACAGAGTCACAATTTGCCACCTTCTGCTCATTCAAGGACTTCCATGGATGCTGAAAGTACCGCACGAGATGGGTGAGAAATGAGACACACACAGAGACTTAGAGTGGTTCCCCAGGAGATACTAATTCACTACAAAGGGAAAAATCCAGTGTAACTTTTGAAGAAGCTCACTGTTGTCAGCTTAATTTCATGATCAAAGTTAAGGTCACCGGTAATGGGAGAAATCAAAACAAAGCACCATTTGACGGGATTTACTAAGAGCAAGGCAGCACCGCTTGTATGGTTTTCTTTCAGGGATTAACCTAAAATTAAATTGAGGGAAATTTTTTTAAAAAATTGAGGAAAAACCTGAAAAATAATTGGCCTACATTCTTTGTAAGAGCAAGGTCAAGCATGAAAGGGAAAGAAACAGTGAAGAATTGTGTTTCAGAAGGGAGGAGATGAAAGCAACCTGACCACAGCAGCCAGAGTGTGACCTTCAGCTGGGGCTTGCTGCCCTCGCTAGGAGCATGGGAGAAACTCGAAGAGGACCCGTGGATGTGGCCCTGATGATGCCTCGCTGTCCATCGGCAGAGAAGGGGCACTTTTTTTTGGAGGAAACGTAATGCGATTTACCCTCACATGCTTCAAGGAAATTGAGGTACTAGCAGGACCATTTCCTGAGGCTTTGAAATTATTTCCAAATGAAATGATAAAAAAAGAAAGGAGGTTTGTGTTGAGTGGGTATAGAGCTGCCAGTTAACAGGATGAAAGTGTTGTAGAGCTTGTCTGCACAAGATTTCAATAAACAGTGTTGCTGATGGCAGGCATGCAATGATTAGCGTAGTAAATTTTATGTCGTAGTAAATTTTATGCTTTTTCTGACTAGACAAAGGGAGAGAATGAGTCGATAAATAGCAAGAGAAGCAGGAGATATGATCAGGTAATACAGTGAACGCTTGAATTCTTGTAAGTTAATTACATTTGAAAAGCAGCACCACCCATCCCCCTCAGCACTCTGCCTGTCACTTGGGACGCGCTTCTCCCATCATCCTTGCCACTTTCCGAAGCAGTTCTGGAATCCTCTTTCCTGAGGGTCTATCGCGGTGCTGTCGGGGCTGCATCCATGTCCTGAACTGATTCAAACCCTTCCCCTTCCACGGTCACTGTGACTTTGGGGAAGAACCAGAAGTCACACGGTGCCAGATCTGGTGGCTGAGGTGGGTGGGGACACACCACCATGTTCTCAGTGGATGTTCTTCGCCATGAGCCTCTTGACTCAATTTAGAGGGTACGAAGGCAGATTAATGAAAATGCGGTTTTTATTCTAATAGTTTAGTTTAGTTTCGTTTCGTTTAGTTTAGTTTAAATACTGTGGGCTTTTTTTTAAAGCCATGCCTCACTTAGTTTAAATCCTCACTATTAAATACTGTTCTTTTTAAGAAATATAGATGCCCACATCCCAATACTTTAGATTACGAGTGAACACGTCGGGATCCCAGGTGAGGTTTTGCACATGTGGCCAGCCTGGATCATGCCCCACCACTTGCAACTGGGAAGCAACGGCTCTAACAGAATAAGAGAAAAAGTGCTGGATCCAGTTAAGGGCAGTCTACTTACTGGGTTTATGGCTTTAGACAAATCCCATCCACACACTCCGTTTTAAAGCTCTCGTCTCTGAAATGGGGATTTTAATTCCTGCCTCCTAATATTGCTGATCTGTCAGAAGATAATATGGATAAAAGCACTGCAGAAACATAAAGCAGCATTGTAATAAAAAAATTAACAAGTAAATGCTTCTACTATAAAAAAGAATCAAATGACATCGTGCAACACTGGCATGTTCCTAAAGCGCTTTTCTTTAACAGGACTGAAACTCAACAGCACCCCAGAGAGATTCCAACCCTGGGCTAAGCAGGCAGCCATCAGCACAAAGGGACTACTGAGCCCCGGGCTCATTGGTTCTGTCTGAGTTCTGGATTAAATTCCACTGGAAAAGTGATAGTGGGTGACCTTTTTCATGGCAGTGCAAACTCTGTTAAGATTTTAGTAAGATCTAACATGAAGACAGAAAAAGAAAAAGGTAGAATAAAGCAAAACTTCTCAACTTTCACTCACTTTGGCCAAAATCACCTGTCCCGGGCTTCCCAAGGAATCAGAAGACTAGAAGTGGCTGCAGAGTGACCTGAAAGTCATAGTCCTCATGACCTTGCCAAACAGACAGTGCCTTTATAGGGTGTCTTAGCTACATTTTCATTACTGAGGCTCAGAATTTAAAGGAGGATAGGTTTACAGCTCACAGTTTATGGAGGTTTCAGTGCATAGTCGACTGGCTCCAAGTCAGGGCTACCTGGTAGAGGGGCATCACAGAGAAGAAACAGATCATGGCATGGCAGCTGGAAGTAGAGAGAGGGATCAAGAGAGAGGAAGAGAGATGCACCTGCAGGCTACACCCTGCTGACCTCCTCCTCCTCCCAGGCTTCACCTGCCAGCATCACATTTACCTGTAAATTCAGCAGGAGCATCACATCCCATGATCCAGTCACCTCCCCAAAACCTGGCCTATGAGCCTGCAAGGCTTTGCAGGGACATCTAGTTATCAACTGCAGCACAGGTAGCCTCACTGGGCTTGCAACCCGGGAGACAAGTGCTAGCTATCTCCAGCTGGGAAAAGTGAGACATTTCTTGGCTCTGTGTCTTTGGTTCATTCTCACTGAATACACTCAGCCTCCCTTCCTGGGGAGTTTGCATCCATGGATTTAATAAATTGCAGATGGAAAATATGCAAAAAAAATAATTTGCACCTGCAAGGAACAGGTACAGACTTTTATTTTGTCTCCATCCCTTAAACATTGCAGTATAAAAATATGCATGTAGCATTTATGTTGCTTTAGATATAAAACATAATCTAAAGATAATTTAAATGCAGGAGAGAGTGGAAATTTTATATCCAACACTCTGCTTTTTTAAAAAAAATTTATTTTAAAGAGGGTAAAATTAAACAAAACGAAACAGATAATAAGAAAACAATGTAAGAAACACAGATTTCAAAGCAAGACAACCGGAGATCTTCACTGTGTATCATATTGTCTCTTGTTTTCTTCCAAATAGCTGTCCAAATCTTCACACACAGAGAATTCATACAAAACAAAATAGTATTAAGCTGATCAGAACAGAGTGATGAAGGCATTGTAGGCCTGCAAAACCAGACAATAGGGAAGTCAACAATGACCATAGTGTCTCTCATTCTCTTCAAAATAGCTGTCCATACTTTCATGTATGTTGAAATTAAGCAAAACAAAACAGGCTAAAATCGCTCTGAAAAAGGCATAATAGTATTGCTAGATTTCACATCATGATGCTACGGAATCAGCACTGGGTACCTTAGTGTCTCTTTTTCTTCAGAGTAGCTGTTCATTTCATCGTGCATTATATAATCGATTCTCATAAACTGTTTAGAAGTTCTATGCATGCATGAGTCTCTACATGTATACCTACCCTTTCCATATGAGAGGGAAAAACAAAACAAACCAAGACAAAACAAAACAAATTCCTAGAAAAACACAAAACAAAAAAGACATAAACAACAATAGCAAAGAGCCCAGAACACTGACAATATAGGCCTTCAAAACAAGGTGGTGTGAGCATAACTAGGGTTGTTATTAAGCATAATGGCCTTCAGGAGTTCCTGTACAACATACAACAATACTCACAATTGTTCCAACCCTATGAATGCTAACTGTTTTGTTCCAAGAACTTATATAATTTGTAGCACAATCATCTTAGCTATCCTAAGTGTGTTTATATAATTTTAGATATTTTCTCTCCCTTCCTTTTTCATTTTCCTGAGATACCATTTTCCCCTTTAAGCAGATTCTTATCCTTTCACTGTATTTGTTGAATTTTTTTGTATCTTATGTACTCTTGCTACTTCTTACACTAGGGAGACTATATAGTATTTACACATGTGAGCTTGATTTATTTCACTCATGAGTATGGTCTCGAGTTGCATCCACTTATAAATATCTCAGTATGATCATTCTTTATAGCTGAGTAGTACTCTGGCTATTACAAATTGTGGTGCTACAAACATGGGTGCACAGATATCACTGTGGTATGATGTTTTCAGTTCTTCTGGGAATATGCCTAGGAATGGAATAGCTGGGTCAAATAAGACTTCCAAACCCATTTTTGAATGGGTCAAATAGGACTTCCATTTTTGAGGAATGTCAAGATTGACCTCTACAGTGGTTGCACCAGTCTACACTCCCACCAACAGTGCAGAAGAGTACCTTTTTCCCCACAGCCTCTCTGGCATTTGTTGTTGGTAGTTTTGTTGATCCTGGCCATTCTTTCTGGAGTGAGATGGAACCTCAGTGTGGTTTTAATTTGAATTGCTCTAATGACCAATGATGCTGAACATTTTTTCATGTGTTTATTTGCCATCTGTATTTCTTCATCTGAGAACTGTGTATTCATCTCAGATGCCCTTTTTGGGATTGGGTCTTTGAATTTAGGGGATCTGACTTTTTTTAATTCTTTATATGTTCTGAAGAGAAATCCTTTGTCTGAGGGACCATTTACTAAGATTTTTTCCCCAACTTGTGGCTTTTCTTTTCACTATGCTGGAGATTTCTTTTGACTTGTAAAAACTTTTTGATAGGATGCAATCCCAGGTATAGATTCTGTGAAGTATTTCCTGTGCATTTTGATTCTTGTTCATGAATTCTCTACCTACCCTTATGTCTTCAAGATTTCTACCTACTTTGTCTTCCAACAAATTTAATGTTTCTGTTTTAATATTTAGATTTTTGATCCATTTAGACTTTACTTTAGTACACAATCTTACTTTAGTTTATTACACTTTAGTTTAGGCCTGGTCTAGTTTTAGTTTTTGGCATATGGCGAACCAGTTTTTCCAGCACCATTTATTGAAGAGACTATCTTTCTTCCAGTGGATGTGTTTGGCCCCCTTATCAAAGATAAGATGACTGAGTGTGTTTGTAGTTGTAGTTGTATCTTCTAATCTATTCCACTGATCTTCAGGGCTATTTCTATTCCAGTACCATGCTGATTTTATTACAGTAGCTTTGTAGTATAACTTCAAGTCAGGGATTGTGATGACTCCTGCCTTCCTTTTGTTGCTTAGAATTGCCTTTGCTATTCTAGGTCTCTTCTGGTTCCAGATGAATTTTAGGAGTGATTTCTCTAGATCTGTGAGATATGCTAGTAGCATTTTGATTGGGGTTGCATTGAATCTGTATAACAATTTGGGGAGAATGGCCATTTTCACAATGTTTGTCCTTGCTATCCATGAACAAGGGGTGTCTTTCCATTTTCTGAGGTTCTCTTTGATTTCTTTTTCAGGGTATTATAATTTTCCCTGAATAGATCTTTTGCTTCTTTTGTTAGGTTAATTCCTAAGCATTTCATTTTATTGGATGCTATTATAAAGCTGTGGCTTTTCTTATTTCTCTCTCAGTAGTTTTGTTGTTAGTGTATAGGAATGCTATTGATTTTTGAGTGTTGACTTTGTATCCAGCTACATTGCTGAATTTATTTATTATATCTAGGAGTCTTTCAGTGGAGATTTGGGTGTCTTCTATGGAGAGTAGCATGTCATCTGCAAATAATGATAATTTAACTTCCTCTTTTCCTACTTTTTCTCCTTTTATTTCTCTCTCTTGTCTAATTGCTCTGGCTTGTATTTACCTCACTATATTGAATAGGAGTGGTGATAATGGACATCCTTGTCTTGTGCCTGATTTTAGGTAAAGGTTTTCAGTTTGGGGGCCATTTAATATGACACTGGCTGTTGTTTTGTCATAGATAGCCTTTACCATGTTGAGGTAAAGACCATCTATTCCAATTTTCTGTAAGCTTTTTATCATGAATAAGTGTTGGACCTTATCAAAAGCATTTTCTGCATCTATAGAAATGATCATGTGATTCTTATTTTTGGCTCTGTTGATTTGGTAGATTACATTTATTGATTTGCATATGTTGAACCATCCCTGCATTCTTGGGATGAATCCCACTTGGTCATGGTATATAATCTTCTTGATGATTTGCTACATACTGGTTTCCAAAATTTTATTGAGAATTTTTGCATCTATGCTCATTAGAGAAATTGGCCTGTAGTTCTCCTTTTTAGTTGAGTCTTTCTCAGCTTTTGATATTAGAGTAATGTTTGCTTCCAGGAATGAGTTAGGGAGAATTTTTTCCCTTTCAGTTTCATTGAAGAGTTTGAGAAGTGTCGGCATTAAATCTTCTTTGAATTTCTTGTAGAATTCCGCACTAAATCTATCTGGACCTGGGCTTTTCTTTGTTGGTAAGGATTTAATTACATTTTCAATTTTGCTTATTGAAATTGGGTTAGTCAGCAGTTTTACATCTTTTTGACCCAGCTTTGGTAGTTCATAAGTTTCTAGGAATCTGTCCATTTCTTCTGTGTTATCAAGCCTATGAGAGTAGAGGTTTTCAAAATAGGTATTGATGATCTTCTGTATTTCCACAGGGACTGTAGTGATTTCACCCTTTTCATTCCTTATTGCATGAATTTGAGTTTTTTCTTTCCCTTTTCAAATAAGGTTAACTAGAGACCTGTCAATTTTATTTATTCTTTCAAAGAACCAACTCTTCGATTCATTGATTCTTTGTATTGTTTTCTTAGTCTCTATTGCATTGATTTCTACTCTGATCTTTATAATTTCCTCCCTTCTCTTGGCTTTGGGCTTGACTTGCTCTTCTTTTTCTAGATGTTTGAGGTGCAGCATCAGGTTGCTTATTTGTGTTCATTCTGTTTTCCTGATGTGGGAGTTCACTGCAATAAATTTTCCTCTGAGGACTGCTTTCATTGCGTCCCACAGGTTCCAGTAAGATGTATTTGTATTTTCATTTGCGTAATTTTGTGTAATTTCTTCTTTAATTTCCTCTGTGACCCACTGATTGCTCAAGAGTGTATTATTCAATTTCCATGAGTTTGTGAGGTTTTTAATTTCTCATTAATTTCTAGTTTCATGGTGCTATGATCTGATAATATGCATGGGATAATTTCAATTCTTTTGCATTTACTTAGGCATATTCTGTGGGCTAGTATATGATCTATTTTAGAGAACATTTCATGTGCTGCTGAGAAGAATGTATATTCTGATGTTGTTGGGTAGAACACGCTGTATATGTCTACTAAGTCCATTTGTTCACAAGTGTGATTCAGTTCTGTTATTTATTTGCTTATTTTCTGTCTAGTTGATCTGTCCCTTTGTGTCAATGGCATGTTAAGGTCTCCTGTTATAATTGTTTTATTGCTTATTTGATTTTTCATTTCTGTTAATATTTGTTTTGTATGGCTGGGTACTCCCATATTTGGTGTACAGATATTTATAATTATTATCTCTTCATCTTGAAGTTTTCCCCTAACTAGTATGTAATGGTCTTCTTTATCTCTTTGGATCATTGTTGGTTTGAAGTTCACATTGTTTGCAAACAAAATAGCCACCCCTGCTTTTTTGGGGGGATCCTGTTGCATGGAGTATTGTTTTCCATGCTTTGACTTTCAGTCTATGAGTTTCCTTTTGGGTAGGTGGGATTCCTGTATACAGCATATGGTTGGATCTTGTTTCTTGATCCATTTGCCCAGTCTGTTTCTTTTAATTGGTGAATTGAGGCCATTTACATTAATGGTTATAACTGATATATATTGGTTTACTTTTGACATGTTATCTTTCTGCTGTTGATTCTTTACCTTTCCATTCTGTTTAATTGTTTGCCTTGCTTAGCGGTTTTTTTCCTATGTCTGTCTAGAATGTTTTTAAGTATTCTTTGGACAGTTAGTTTGGTGATCATGAAGTTCTTCAGCTGTTCTTTGTCATGGAAGTATCTTATTTCTCCATTTATTTTGAAGGACAGTTTTGCAGGGTACATCAATCTGGGTTAGAAGTCTTTTTCCTTTAGTATCTGAAATACTTCACTCCATGCTCTTCTTGACTTCATTGTTTGTGTTGAGAAGTCTGCTGTGATTCTGATAGGTTTTTGTTTATAGGTGAACTGTCTCTTCTTTCTAGAAGCTTTTAATATTCTGTTCTTATGTTGGATTTCTGGAATGTTGATTATTATATGTCTGCGTGTAGTTTTATTTTGGTTATGGTTATTTGGAGTTCTATATGCTTCACTAATCTGTATGTCAGTTTTCATTCTCAAGTTTGGGAAATTTTCAGGTATTACTTCTGTAAATAGCCTCTTGATATTGTCTGTGTTGTCACCTTCCTTTTAGTTTATACCTATCAATCTTATTTGTTTTTATTTGCATCATCTTGAAGTTGTTAAATTGTTATTTCCTGGTTCCTTGTTATTTTTAAAAGATCTTTCCTTTCTTGTTCACTAGCTGCAATCTTGTCTTTGAGGTCTGAAATTGTATCTTCACTTTCACTGAGGTGGTTTTGCCAAGTTCCTATGGAATTTTTGATTCCATATCCTGTATATCTCTTTGAATCTGCTTCATGCGTTCTGTTTGTTTCTTATATTGTTCATTCAGAGTTTCCATATTTTTGCATTATTCCTCTAATTTGTAAACTACGTCTTCTTTATATGTGTTCAGTGTTTCTGTCATTACATTTATCATTTCTTCTTTTACCTGGGAGACTATTTCTGATTTGAGTTCTTTTATAGTTTCCTGGAGTTGTTTCTTTATTTCAGTTGTTATCATTTCAGGAATTTCAGGTGTATGGCTTAAATTTTCTTCTGTTTGCATGTCTCCTAGGCTTACTTGGGTTAGGCTGGAAGTTTGAGATTGCATTTTACTCCTTTGTGTTGTCATTTTCCTGTATTTTCAGGTTTCGAGTGATGTTTCAAAGCTTCCCCCATGCACTAGGAATCACCTGGCCCACTTTTGGCCCCCAGGCCAGACTGCAGGCCACTGCTAGCCACTTGGAGTTCACTGAGCATGGGCCCGTTAGGCCTGGGGGAATTCCCGCATGTCCTCTGGTGAATTCTGATGGGGCGTGGTCTTACCACCTGGGAGCAGTGTTCTAAGACTTCCCTGGGTGCTGGGATTCAATCTGCTCGCATTCAGGGACCAGGATTGAATTTCTGCCCCAGCTAGCTGCTTAGAGTTTGCTGGGCATGACCCAGTTAGGCCCTTAGCTAACTCTTGTGCATCCTCAGGTGATTTCAGAGGCAGGGAGAGACCTTCCAAGGATTCCCTGTGTGCTGGGATTCAACCTGTGCACCTTCAGGGCCTGGGACTGAATTCCAGCCCCTGTTAGCTGCTTGGAGTTCACTGGGCATCCACTGTGCTTTTTTATGCAAAGGGCTTGAGTAGGGCAGGAGCTGTGATCTTTGAAACAATGCCTCCTGAGTCAAGGGACCACTGTGCACTTTTCTGGTCTGAGCCTATGGTGGAAGCGATTCCACCATAGGCTCAGACAAGGACCAGCAAAGCACAAGAGCCCTTATGTATATTAGAAAAACAATTGAAATATTTTGTGTTCTCCATTCTCATATCAGAAAGCAAAAATACCAAGTGCATACAGTATAGATTAACTCGGAATAGCTGCAGTAGATAAGGGCTTGAAATACTTGCGAGTTGGCTTTCTTATAAATTCACTTTCAATAGGAAATTAAATCCTTTCAGAACCTTTTATTTTTGTAGTTCTTTATAAAATTTTTATGTTATCCACTTTACAATCTTAACTTCTTAAAATTCAGACTATGTTTAACTCATATATAAAAATCATTTCTATTATATAAAGCTGATTGACTTCAAAATACTCAGTTACTGACATTTGTGGAATAATGGAAAAGTTCCCATTGCATTACTTGTATTAAAACAATGATCTCCAATACTAGATATCAGTTCTACAGAATAATCCATTAAAACTTGCAGGGACTATGCAGAATTTAAACTGGCTAATGCTACTCCAATGCTACTTAATGTGTCTTTGGCACAGTCCATCATTTATTGGTCCATTACAAGGATTTTGAATCTTCCGTGGAATAGTTTGTCTTTTAAATACATATTAAAACAGAGGGTTAACATATTTTCTAATTATTCATATGAAAGAATAAAATGCACCTACTTTGCATTTCCTCACCATTTAAAAAGGTTGCTCGTTTTCTAATCTTCCTCTCTTTATATCTATGAAAAAATGACAGGTATAGAAATGTCTTCAGGGAAAAAAAACGGACTGATTAGGAAGAGACCCAAAGTATTATTTCAGATAAATCAAAACAAAATAAAACAAAACATGTCATTAGCTGTCTTTTGTTCCTTTACAATAGTCTGTTGATTTCTTAAATACTGCAAAAGAGCTTAGAGAAAAGGAAATCTTTGCAACAGTTTACTAAGATATGCTCAAGGTGTTGCTTGAAAACCATTGTATTTCTATTATGGCAAAGAAGAATGATATTGGGAAATGTTGGAAGATCAGAAAAGTTAACCATTGGATCTCATTGATCTTGGTTATAAAATAATTTCTAGAAAATGCCTCCAAGATTTGCATACACTATTTTGGCATTTTAGAGTAATTATCGCAGTGAAACTTTCAGAAGTATACCTTATTTTCACAGGTAATTAAGGTGACCTAGTTATGTCTGCATAAAGATTAATCTGTGAATAATGCAGACCCAGGGGAGACTAACAGGTCACTAACAGCAATCAATCTAACGGATGGAAAAGAAAAAGAATAGTGTCCATGACTGTACTCTGTGCTAGTATATTGCTATTTTTAAGATGCATTATTTCATCAATAAGATCCTAAGAACCTAGAAATCATTTCCTTTGAACTATTCTTGGTACCATTTTAGGCTTCCTTTAAAATTTGAAGTTCTGAGTTGAGAAATGCCTGCTCCTTAGTAACAAAGACAATTAATTAATATGTGTTTTTCAAATGGACATGCAATCTTGTTGACTTCAGGAGCATGGGTAAAGAATTGTTCTTATTTGAAGATGAAAAGCAGGTCCTTATCTGGGCTCTCTCATTTGTGGATAATCATTTATCAACAGGAGTTTACTGATGCTACACACAGTAAAGTGTTTCTCACCCCTAAATTGTTCCTTTCTTCCTAAACC
The DNA here is from genome assembly GCA_004027455.1 of Hydrochoerus hydrochaeris. Classification (NCBI taxonomy): domain Eukaryota; kingdom Metazoa; phylum Chordata; class Mammalia; order Rodentia; family Hydrochaeridae; genus Hydrochoerus; species Hydrochoerus hydrochaeris. The sequence goes on along the minus strand of PVLA01004954.1, from coordinate 148,801 downwards.
TGGGTGTGGGCCCAGAGCCCACCTCCTTCAGCCACAGAAAGCCAGTATTCTGGCAGCTGATGGCCCTGCTGAAAGAGCTGGAGAATCTGATCTCAGTGCCAACCCACAATATGCAATTTCTACGATGTGCTTTTCCCCCAACAACCTTGAAATTCCCTGCTGAAAATCATGTCATCAGACACATCAACCACACCAAGAACACCACCCGAACAATGTCACAAATGCAACTATGGAAAGCACACCTCAGGTTAACTAAAGGACACATATTTAGGAAAACTAAAGCAAAAGTAAACTGAAACACAAAATAGTTCAAATCATCTGAAACAGATTGAAATCCTGATTTTTTTATACCTCATAGTACTGTGGCTGGGATGGACAATATAGTTTCAAATGTAAGTGCACTTACAAATGTGTTTTTTTAATTTTTACCTTAAAGAAATATTAACAAATCAAGCTCAATTTCTTAAGTGGTATTGTCTGTGATCCCAGACATTAAAATGCTAATAGTTCAAACTGAAGCATATACAAAAAAAAAAAATACCAGCTACTCAGTATGCAAAGCACTTGCACTTTCTCTTGGAGAATTATTTAATTAAGGAATGACTTATAATCACATCACACATTTGGGTGGTATTTGGATAAGAGCTCTGGCTGCTTGAGGGTGACTGCCATGTGTATTTTTCCCCCGAGTCCCTAATGAGTGACACACTTCTGTCATTACAGTTGAGGTGAGACAGAAGCCTGTGTCGGCTTCAACCCACATGGTCAATCCCCAGTGGCAAAGCATCTGATGAACTAGCAAAGCCACTGCTGCTAACAGCTGTATCGTCGGAAGCATGGATGTGCTCAGTCTGTTTAGTAACCAAGTGTTATCATAATCACTGTCTTTCTGGCTCATGTCCAACAGATATTAACTTCTACCCAAATAAATTACTATTGAAATAGCTAGGCATGAATGGAACCATGTGTATGTAATCTGCATTGACTGCATCCCCGTATGTTCCATTTGCCTACAATGAAACCTACTTATTTAACATGTATGTAAATGACAGTAACTTCAAGATAAATCTTTGATGATTTCCTCAAATTTGTTTGCTGGGTTGGTTTAGCAAAGTCCTTTAAATTTCTCTAAGAAGACTGAGAGAAGAATCTGTTATAAGTAGCTCGATTATTCTAAATTTAAAAAAAATATTCTCAATCTAGTGAGCCCAGATACACATATTTGAGGGACCTATGCGTTTTAATTATTTGAACCTGTTTCAGTCAGATAATTTTCTAAGTCTCTAACATATGCATAAACCGTAAGTAAAATTGAAAAGTGTCAGTGATCCAAAAGATTCATTTTGGTAAAATCTTATAAATTTTGCAACTGAGAAACACTTTAAAATATTTATGGAAGGAAGGAAAAAGTAAAGGAGAGAAAGGGAGCAATAGAAAGAGAGAGAAAAACAAAAATAAAAAAGGAAGGGCAAGTTTCTAAACATAATGATATCAGCAGGCAAACAAGGGTAAATTATAAACATACACTAAAATTTACACATCAGTTAAAGAAAATAAGAAAAATAATTTATCAAATTTTTAAATTTTATTTTTAAGAAAACAAATTTAAAATTTTATTCATCCATGAAATCCATTTTCTTAGTCCAGTGTCAATCTAAACATCACTTACTATACCTACTCACTATTCTTTTTCACTCTCACTATTTACCCGTCAAACCTTCCATTACCCTCTGGAATAGGTTACTTTACCATTTAACAAAAAGGTTGATGATGCATTAGTTGACCTTGGTAGAAGTAGCTTGGTTTGGAAGGAGTACTCATAAGCAAGGAGACAGTCTGCTTCAAACATGGCAAATGCTGTGAGGATATTTTCAAAAGCTCATCTAATTCCTAAGTCTCATAGTTGCAAAAAGGAAAAAAAAAACTGCAAGGGATTTTTTTTTCCCTTTACTGGGAATTGAACCCAGGACCTTCAAACTGAACTACATCCTCAACGTTATTTATTTGTTTACTTGTTTGTTTTTGCAGTGGAGCCTTGCTGAGCAAACCTGAGTCAGTCTTGCTGAGTTACTGTGTTACCCAGGCTAGGATCTAACTGGTAATCCTCCTGCTTCAGCTTTCCAGAGTGCTGTGATAATAGGCTTGGGCCATACCTGGTTCCTGCTAGGGAAAGCATGGAAAACAAAAATACTCAGGGATGTTCATTATTTAAACAAAATAAAATGATGATGCTTAAAGTGTAATATTACTCAAAAAAATAATAATCGTGGGGATTTGTGATTTTCAAATCAGTAACACATTATCTAAACACTGAATGCAATTACTTAGTTAGGTAAGAAGATGTACTCATTATAGATTATCCAGATGAGAGGGTGGAAGGTAACTATTACAATAAAATTGACTGCTTTACCAACCAGTTTCCAAAGAAACATTTTCTAGACATGTGAATCTTTTTTAAAGTTTCTAATAATTTACTCATTACATTTGCATCCATAATATGTATCTTATAGTTTCTCCAAACCCTGCTGTTTGAGAAAGAATTACAGAAAAATTAATATCAATCCATCAATCACATTAGTCTTCTAATACTGAAGGAGGAAAGATGGATTGGCCACCAGTCATAGTGTAAGCAGCATGATGTGAAGAAGGTTACATTTCATTGTCTGCCGTTTCCCTGTGCTGATTCAGTGAGCAGGACGCTCTTCAACACTGTTCAGCGTCTCTCCAAAGGACAGACTAATTACCAACTGTTAATATTAAGGACACACTTGGGGCAGAAAAATAGGACTTCAATTTACAGTAATAATTTTGGGATGGAGTTGTTCCAGCAGAAAATTGTCACAGCTGCTCAAAGTGTGGTGACAACCATGAAAATAAAATAAATACAGCTTTAACTTCCCAGTAGATCTTGAGGTGCTGTGCCAACAAAAGTAAAATATTTCATGTATTTTCACAAATTACCATGTGAGAGTTGTACCTTATGTTTAGAGTGAGAGGTGGCAGATACGCTATGAATCTATTTTTCAACAAATGAACAATAGTAGCATGTGGCACTTTATGCTTTCTCTGCTAAATATGATTCATAAAGTATTTTTACTTTGAATTGCTGATAGCCAAACCAGGTAACAGCCAAGTTACTCGAACATAAATACATTTTACTTCTTTGGCAGGTGAAATGATCTTAATCTGTAGTACTACTGCCCTCACCAGCCCATGTCCATAGATGCTGAGCTTTAGGTAGCTGAAGAATTTCTGGTTTTCTAGACATCTGCTTCCTCAAAGATAGACTTCCAGACACGTAAAGATTAGTGTCCACGATACTGCACCCACGGCTGATACACACTGTGCCTGCATCTCCTGTCAGTCCGGCCCTTTGTGGGTTATTTGCATGGGCGAAAAGCTTGGTTGTGAGCTCACTCTTCCTTTGTCAAGGTCAAGGAATTTTTCTCTGTCCATGTCTTTGTCCCATCAAAGGAGAGAAGCAAATCTCAATTCACACCTTGATTCACTGCATTCGCATGCAACATAAATACCTTTTTCTGATTAGAGGGTTTAGCTAGCCAAGCACTTACTCTGCTCACATCAATTTTCAACCTACTGTTCAGTGACTGGCAGCTATTTATACAGTATTCTGGATGAATGAAATTATAACCAAATAGACCTAGAAAAAACTGAAATAAATTTATCCTTGAAAAAAGCCTTTGAAAATACTGCGTTGTGTAAGGACAATAAATCAAAACAACTTGCTAGGACTATTTGTAATTTATGTTCATCTTAAGGTAACACTAATTTATACTGACAACCTGCTTTCCATGCACTGGGTCCACTACTGAAGGAAGCATTAAGATATCACCATAATGCACGCGAAATGTTTCCTGCACCATTCACGCTGACCAAAAAAGAAGCATGATCACCGTTTCCCCTTCTTAGGTGTTTCCAGGTATTTGTCTCATAGTCCTTCTAAGCAAATTTATAAAAGAAGATGAGGATGTATATCCCTCAATTTGTCCCTTGATTTTCCTACTGTACAGGTGAGCCTGTCCACCCATTCATGGCACTTTTCCCTTTACACTGATAACATGCCCACTGGATTTCCTCCCAGCACTGAAGAGAAAGCCAAGAGCAACCAGGCAGGAAATTAGATCTTCTGTTTCCACGGAGTAGGGTTCAGGTTTGATGCCTGATCCACTAGGTTATGGGAGGCTTCCTGCTAAACTGCTTAATATTTCACATCATCTTCACTACCTTCGGTTTGCGGTGTTTGTTTCTAAGCATGTTTCTCAGCCCTGCACCCTTTACCATCATGTAGAGAAGCAGACACTTTCCACAGGATCTTCCTCTTCTCCCTCTGCCCACTTAAGCACAGCGTTGTTGGTGGCTTTCTTAGCTGTTCATCAAGAGACTGGAAAGAGCAGAATCAGTCAAAAAGTCAGTCAAGAAAGCCACAGTGCCATAATTTGACTTGACTTTGAAAGAAATCATTCTAATTACAAGAGCTCACAAAGACAAAAGTCACAGGCCGTTTAAATGTTTTACAAGACTGTATCATGTATCTGTCAATCCTCTTCAGTGACTAAAAGAAATCTAAACTGTTCATTAGTTTCCACCAAAAAAAAAAAAAAATCTTTTTCCACTTCAGGAAAACCTTTACTCTCGGCGGGTAGCAGTCAGGAAAGGTCTTCCTTTTGATATGTCCCTGTGGGATATAACAATGATAATTAAATCTTCAGAGAAGAGAAAAAGGCGCATTTCATGACCTCCAATGTTTTTCATTTGTATATTATTACTCGTGCCTCAAAGAAACAAAGCCAGGTTGAATGGTGGGACCCAGAGAGCAGGCTCTGTATAAATTTCCTGCTCCTCGAGTCTGGGGGAGCCTCCGTCCAGGAGGGCCTCCCCCTGCAGTCTGGGAGATGCGAGTTTCACTTGTGCACTGGCTTCACAAGCACGTGATACAAGTACTCCAGACCCCAAGCTGTGCTTGTGCACAGGGCATCACAGGCCTTCACTAGATATTACTTTTATGGGACAGGTTTTCAAATCCTTTCTTCACAGTACATTGTTTATACAGTGCAATCACCATAGGAAGCACTGACATCAGTCAGTCTCTTCGGCAGATGAAATGGAATCAAATGGCATCATCTTTTTTATTCTGAGAACTATCTGCAGTTTGCTGTACTAGTAACTCTGTATAAATTTGTTTATTCTCTTAGCCAGGTCCTTCCTTATTGAACATTCCAGAAAAAAGAAAAAAAAAAAAGCTCAAGCATAGAGGGGAATTAACCACCACAGAGGATTCAAAGAAAGGAGATGAGCGAAGTGTGTTTCTCTGATTAAAAATGTTATTTCTTAAGAAATATATTGCTTTATTTGCTTTGAGCATTTTTATGCAGCAGATGATGAGAGGAAACCCAACAAAAGGTGCGTCACAATAACAAGGTAGTCATGAGAGAAACACAGGAGTCAGTTAGGTTGTTAGAAAAAAAACATGACCAGAAGAATCTAATAGAATCTGTAAAAATAAATAATGTTAGAGTTTCATCTTCTAACAGATCTATCGACAAAATTCAATTTCAATATGTGAGAAAAATACAAGGAATCAAAAAGTAGATTAGAAAAGAAAATGAAATACTTCTGTGGATACAATTTAGAAAACTACAGGTTTAAATTCATTTAATCTGAATTCATGATCAGCTTCTAAAGGAGAAAGCAAAAGGAAACAAAAAGCAAATCTCCTAAAGGGCAACATGATACGATGCATTTATCTCCTCTAGTTAAAATAAGGGCTTCAATCGGTCTCCTCTTTTATGCTACTGAAATTAACTCAATCAATATATAGTTATGTTAGGAATAAAAATTTCCCAATGAAAGTATAGAATAGCACTTTTTCTTCAAATTTATACAACACAAGGCTGAAAATTCCAATGATTTGCCTTGGCATAATCAGATTTAGGTTGGGTGTGGTGGTGCAAATCTGTAATCCCAGCACTCAGGAGGCTGAGCCAGGAGGATCAGTATGATTTCTAAGTCAGCCTGGGCTACAACATGAGTTCACGGTAAGTATAAATTGTATAGGGAAACTCTGTCCCAAAAAGATAGAAAAAAATCAAAAGTATACCTGCTTTTAGGACAAGAAAAGTGTCGCTACTGGAAAGTCTACCATACATGTGACACACTGAAGACAGTTCAAATGCACAATAATCTAGCTTTCCTAGGAACCGACTGGACTCTTTTATTTCAAAGCTGTTTTTTCCCACACTGCCATCTAATATCAATTAAACAAGAACCATTTGCCGCCTTAATGGTGCCAAATTCTGAAATTTCACACTCTATCTCTTGCTTAATTAGAAAACAAGGGAAAGTTTTCCAAAGTGAAAAATTACTATGTTTAAACATTATATGACTGTTCCCAAAAGAAAATTGCATGGAGCAGTATCCCTGCTAGTTTGTTAAGGATAAAGTTTTACCTGAAATTTTATAGCCTCTCTCTCCCAAATTTATTATAAGCATCGTAATTCTAAGGGCTCACTCAGAAGTTCTTCGGAAATGAAAGGGATGTTTATTCATCAATATTTATTGAAAACCTACTGCATATGGATGGAATTAAGAGACAGATCGCATTCTGACATTTAATTTCTGATGGCTTTCAAACTTGAGCCTCTCACTGGGATGATTTTTAAAAAGTCCAAATTATACTTTCCTGTGGTACTGGTGGGGTACTCAGATCACACGAGCCTCTGCCTGTTTACTGGAACCATAGCTCAGTCCTTACACACCATAAGTGCTGAGCAGAATCCTTCCCCTGTGCTCTGCAAACCACTGTGGACTTGCCTGGGTGTCGCCTCTGCCCTCCCCACGCAGCCTCTGTGGCAGTGTGTGATTGTGGCAGGGCAAGGGGTGAAAGGTTACTCAGACTCAGGATTTAGTCAGACAATCGGGAGACTCCAAGGAGCAGATCCCATCTCAGGAAAATAGTCCCAAACCGAAACCTCCATGGCTATTTACTTGTAACTCAGGGATGTGAGATGCAGATGCAGAAGGAAAACATTCATGTAGGCATTTTGATCAGGGACAGGAAAGGACAGGCTGGCTTGTTACTCAAGTTGACCTAGAGCAAACAAGCTTATTTTTTCAGGGGCAGAAGAGACACAGTGACCAAAGCAAGCCTCTCTGAGAATAACTGGCTTTTAATTCTGCTGACTGCTGTCCAGCAAGTCTGCTCTAAACTTTGACTGTGCACTACAGAAACCTCCCTTTGACCATTGTTTCAAGTTGCTTCTTACTGCACTCCAATTCAATCACTTGTCTGGCCAGAGCTTCCCCACAAGCCTCCATCGCCTGAGCAATGAATTTTCTGTACTCTGGTGTCTGTGGAGCCTTATTGCGCTTGACAGCTTAACCAAATTTTTAGCAGAGCACATGTTCTACTTCCACTTCCTTTGATAGCCAAAACCTTACTACAGACTGATACTAGCTACAGAGTAAATGGTTGGCCAAGTAGACATTTCTTTGCAGAACATTTTATTTACCGAAGGATCTACAAAACAGACCGGGTGATACATTTTCAGGATTACCGTACTGTACCTCAAGTTCCAGCCAGGGAAAGAGAGTACAAGCCAGGTGCTCGGTACAGTTGTTATGCAGCATATTTGTTTAGGCACTTCGCAAAGCAGATGCCAAGATGAGATTTGATCTGCAAGAGACTGAACTGCCGAAAATACCTGTGAAGGAAAACAGTGGAGTCAAACACATACCTAGAAAAGCAGAAATGAGTAGGAAAAACAACGTCAGTTCATAGCAGTTCTGGAAAAATCTGAGATAGTCCATGGGAGGACTTGAAAGCAAAGACTGGCCACTAAAGATGTCCTGTCTTGTGCAGGACTGGCCTGATCTAATTATCCTATTGTTGCTAGTCATTGGCTGAGGGCAGCTTGGGACAAGTGTGACCTTGGCATGAAGAATGAAAAACGGCAGGATATCCAGAGATGGAGCATGTGGAAGCTGTCAGTCACTTATGACATCCCCACCAAGTTTTCTGGAAGAGCAATCACATTTTCACACAACTGCTGGAAAGTTGGTTCAGCTGAGAGAGAAACACGGAAGGGTAAGAGCATGTGTAGGGACAAGCAGGGGGCTGCTGCCACTCTTAGGAGCCAAAAGAAGCTGTGATGTGGTGCTGACCAGGAACCGGCTGTCAGGTAGGACCTGGAATGGCAGCAGGTTCTGCCTACCGGGAGATGGTCCTGTGAGAGGAGAACCTACCTGCCCAAACTGGGCTCGCCACTGAGACTCGTCTTCTTCCAAAAGAAAATACCAAAAATAAGGAGAAAAGAGGCTTCCCCTTTCCTCCTCCTTCCTCTCGCCTTACTATGCTTCTTACCCAAACTTACATGGAAAACAACCTGTAGAGACCTAGGAAATGAATGCATGGGGTCAGGCTGCTACCACAGAGCAGAAAAGCCGAAGTATGACAAGGACCTGAGTCCTGCACTGATACAGCAAGCTGTTGGGTTAAAAAACCCTGTATCTATGCTGAATGACCGGTGAGTGCATTGACCTTCACAACAGTCAAGTGTCTACAAGTTACTATGGCCACAACACTCTGGAAAATCTAAGCTATGTCTCTATGAAAGACCAACCAAATATGACCATCACATTTTCAGTCAGTAGCACCTTAGTGAGATAATATTTTGGAATGTAAGAGTTTTATGTAGCAAAACCATTCTGATTGATTTTTTAAAAAACACTATTGACAAAAACAAGTTGACAGAAGCTTGATAGTTTGGACAGCAGTGATCAAAGACGATTTCTCAGCTGGTTAATTTAGACATGAGCGAAGCATCTACATTCATGATAATGTTGAAAATAGGCCATGATTGAAAGTTACACTCCTGAAATAGATCAAATAAAATTGGCCAAAAAGTGGAAAGCATTTTTAAAAATACAACGACATAAAGCCCTTTACCTTAACATTCATGTTTTGTAATTATTTATAACATAATTAACAGCATGGTCCAGCCACATGGCTCCCCTGGTTCTTTGCAAGGTCCATTGTAAGTTCTTTTGCGAGGGTCCATTGTGTTCACATAAAGAACAGCTTCAGAGACACTGTGAACAATGGAGCTTTAGCAAGGACGCACTGAATATGTCCTTACTTCTCTTAAATTAAGTAAGTACCACACCCTATCGACTTGAGATCTGGTCCAATTAGATGAGAAGTTTTGTCTCCTTCTCCACACCAGTTCTTCCTTCTTCCTGAAGCCAAGCTTGAACGTCGGGCAGTAGGAAGCAGAGCTCACATCTGTCAGGACCTGGCATCCCATTCAACTGTTGTGGAGCAGCTGCCTGCCTCAAAGAAGACAAAGACATGGTGAGACAGGGGGGACGGATGCTCAGCGGGCTGGCTTTGTGAGGTGCTAAAAATACAATGCTGGAAATGATGAGGCAGCGGCTGAAAGGCTCCCAGGTGTTCACGCTCACTGCCCCCTTCACAGAGCACTAACGAGCGTCTTAGTCAGGATTACAGGTTGTCACTTCTAGAAAAGACACTGCGTCCCCCCACCCACCGTGTGTGCATTCTTTCAATTTCACCATTGGGCAACTTGGTGCTGAGATGATGGGGTGGTGTTTTAATACGTCGCTCTGTAAAGATCCACTGTGAAACATTGACTTGGAAATAAAAATTGAGGCAAAGAGTTGAACTGAATGTGCTTGTCCAGCTTAAAACAGGCCAAGTTATTTTATGCGGTGGGAACAGTGTACACTGCTACCTGGTGCCCTGTCACTCAGTGATTAGTCACTAACTTCGACGGTGACGCTGAGCCCGAGGAGACCTTAGATGGGGAGAGAGGTGCAGTAATAGAGATACTGGAACCGCCCGTCTACTTCGAGCCCGGAGTAGCAAATCAAGAGCCAACTTCCTCCTTTAAAATGAGAGCCTTAGAAGTAACATGAGGTTCGGTTAAAGACAATGGAAGGGTAACTGCAAATGTTTCAGCGGCTATTTATAGAAAGAGGAGCTGGGAACCACAAAACCACGGTGAGCAGACACATTAACGGAGCACATGGGTCCTCAAACCCACTCTGAATCTCCCTGGGACGTTCACGAAAATGAAGTACGATAAAGCCTAAAAGCAAACCAAACCCAAGACAAGAAAACAAACAAACAAAAATGTTTGGTAAGGAAACTTTGCTGGCTGTGACCTTCTGTCGAGATCACTCAAAGCGTCCCCACCACAGCGGAGAACAAATGATAGACAGCAAATTGGCAGGCAAGTCCCAGAGGAGCAAACAGCATAATGTCATGTAGCTTGTAAAGGCACGGATATTTGTCACCACAGCCTGCATGAAGGACACACACTGTGCAAACTTTATTAATGGGTTCCATTATATCGGTGTGTGTAACTTGTTCCCCACATCCATTATGCAAAGCAGCCTGGCATAATAAGGATTGCAGCCAGCTATGCAAATACTCAATTATTTCAGTGTGCACCTACTCACAAGAGGCACCTTTAGGAATCTTCCCCCTGCTGTCATCATTTAAACTTAACCTTTCCCCCAAGCCCACAGGAGATGACTCCTGGTCTGCTAAAGCCCAGGAGACACACACAGACTTACACAAATACTCAGGCTGTGTCCTTTTAAACTGTGGGACCCATCATAGTTTTATGAAGTAAGCAAAAAGAGTAGCTATAAATTATTTACTGAGTATGTTCTATCAGAGTCTAGACAATAAAGCTATTCTTAATCATAAGTGAATTTGCAAAAAACTCTGATCATAATTTTTGAGAGTGATATCCTACTACATCTTTGAAAGCAGATAAAACTTTGATGACAAATGTTTTTTAATATGATGGAAATGGGATTGTGTCTGAATGAAGATAATGAAGACCCATTTTGATACATGCATTTATCTTAGAAAGAGCGTATCAGTGACTATCAAATCAGTGTTGATATATTGCCTTCTAAATAAATAAATAACATTTAAATGAATGTGAAACACCTAAACATAAAGTTTTAAAAATACTATTAGTTTAATGACAAAATACTTTATGTTGGATTAGTTTATTTAATTTGCTGTTAGCTGACTGTTTCACATAGCATTATTTAGGGTGGTTTACAAATTAACTACCAGCATTACAAAGGTTTTATTTTTTACCTAAAATAAAACTAAAAGTTACAAGGGGGTAGAACAATATTAGAAAAATTGCAATAAATTAGGGTTAGACTGGGCACAAAATTTCCTATGGAAAACAGGCTGTGCCTTTCATTTTCAGTTTTCTATTAGACAGCTGCAAATGGCAAACCCACTCTATGCCCATGTGATTCATAAACAAGTATTTTTTAGTATCTTAATTCTAACATTTGTAGGGAAAATCTCTGCTTCATTATAACAGCATCACTGCTTAGTCAATAAATGCTCATTACTATACTTAGAGCAAATAAAACTAAGCAAGCATTGCCTAGTGATATTTCTGGTGATGTCTCTTGATGTACTACTATTCCGTAAATGACATTCAATGCACTTTATCCTGCAATTCTCCTGGAGTATACCGTCTCTGGGTTCTGCCACTGACTCAGTCAAAAAGGTACTTTAGATTGTCTGTGAAACACTTTAAATTAAATTGATATTTTGAAAAATTCAGCTGGTGTTGACATCCATGGTTATAAGAGGCAGTTAGGACACTGAAATCCTAGATTAAAAGTTAGTTTCTACTTTAGAAAAGGAAAGGCCCATTAGCATGTGGTAAGGAAGCTTCCAGAACTTCTTGTTCAAAGTGTTCATTCTGTCACTACATAAAGTTTTCATTTTTGAAATATTTCAAATATCATCAATAAGATATAACCAGGCAAAATATAGTATAGAAATCTTTCTGGCAAAGCTGACTGTTGTAAGTACATTAGGACTCCTCAGGAATTCCACTGATAATACAATAAAGGTTTAAGCAAATTACTGCCACAGTGACACTTTCCCCAAGTTTGGCATAGTACACAATGGTCTGCTGAACTTGGTGATTGTACCTTATCCTCCCGTGACCTCTCCCTGGACTTCTGAATTATCTCCAGGCGTCAAATCCCTATAATTTAACAAATCTGGTGATACTGATATAAAAATTTTAGAATCACTTCTTTTTTTAAATATATATTTTATTTTACAGAGAATGAAACAAAAGAAGACAGAACAATGCAGATCAGAACAGAACAATACAAACAACACAGCACTTCACATCAAGACAATTGTATATCAACAGTAGCTACCATAATAGCTCTTTCTTTGAAATAGCTGAGTATAGCTTCACACACAATAATATCAAACATAACAAAATAGAATAAAAGCATTCAAGAGAATGAAACTATTACAAGTCATTCTGAACCAAATAATAGAAAATGAACAAGGGCTACTATACTATCTCATTTTCCATAAAAATTTGTTTATATTATTACCTACTTCTTGAGAATGTGATTTTCCATTGAAATTCTCCAAGTCCAAAATTTTAGCCTTAAACATGATTTTTTTCTTTATTTTTTTTTCTGAATGCTAATGTTTATATTATCTGGAGATAGTTAAAAATCAGGTATGAAGATATTTTTCAGATAAAGTTGTAGGGTGGAGCCAATGATACCTTCTTTTTTGTTACAGAAAGGTTTCTGGCATGTTGACCTTAAAGTGCTATTACCATAGCAGGTACCACTGAGCAAAACAGTCAGGAAACATAAGGTACGTCTTCTCCGTATAAAACCTCAATTGCACTTGACTCTAAGATTTACCATGGACTAACAACAGTTACTCAAATAATCTGAGCACTATTAACAAACACCAATTTTTAAAATTAAAAGAGCATTTCCACAAGGGCAGTGTCAGCTAAGTTAAATTATGTATTTATTAACCCAATGTAGCTCTTTTCAACCTTGAAATCATCTTTAATTTGGAATTTTTTTTTGCTAACAGTGAAAGATACATTAGATTTGAAGAAAGTTCACAAAATCTGGTGACCAGACATCTGCGCTTTCAATCAGGACTTTATCATGAGCTAGTTTTGTGATCTTGGGCAATTTTAACCTCTCTTATAATAAACTACTATGCATACTTGTAAAATAAAAAGGCCATAGCATCACGGAAAGAATGACATCTTTAGAATTTGATGAGTTCAAAGTTCTGCTCTCCTGTTAGATTTGTTTGACTTTGGAGAACATCAGCTCTCTAATCTAAAAAATTCTTAAGTCTTGAAATTATATGAAGAACCAGTCAGATGCCATAGAGTATGTCGTGGTGTACCATGGAAACATAATAAATGTTTGGTGGAAAGACTGCTCTTCATTTCCTTCCCCCACATCTGGGCAGAAAGTTAATATCTGCCCTTAGAGAGTTCATTCAGAACTGTTGCTATTATAAAAGTTCATTTGACATATTATAAAGGGAAATCCACTTATAAGTCATTGTTCATTGAAAGAAACACCTTTATGAACTTGTGAGCATTATTAGGTCTTTTTGGAATGAAAGGAATACCCAAAGTAATAAGCAATTATTATTTCACAACAAATCATAGTTGTCTACTCATCAGGGTGTTGCACAGGGATTCAGCAGACCTGAATTCTATTCCCACTTCCGCTGTTCTCTAGCTTAATGATATTGGAAAGTCACTTCACCTTTTTATGTCAGAGGAAACTTATAATTAACTTTCGCTGATGTGTAAGCCTTCCTCTGCAGCAGCGGGGGAACTAGAATTGTTACTCCCTCACCAGAATGCAAAATTTTAAGTATTTCTTATAAAGTATATTTTAAAATTTTGTGACCATGATGTGACCAATGGGAAGATGGGAAGATTACCTATAGATACTTGACCGATTTAGGAACAGATTTCATCTTATATGAATAAGCACAACAATTAAAATAATCTTTACATGTGAAGATATATGTTGAGGCTTTCTCTCACAAGAAAGCAAAGGGAAAACTAATACAGCTCTACATGAAAACGCACAGAGCAGCTGAATAGTGAATGCAGAACAAGCAATAACATGCAAAACTTCAACCTCATCATACACTAGTAATCCATATTAAAGAAGCAGCCTCAATATTTTGCCTACTATATTTTTAACTTAAAGCATATCTAAATAATATTTGTGGAACAAATGAGGTAACATATTTCAAAATTCTTAAAATTCTCTCTATATTTCTGCTAAGAATTTCCTATTTAGAATGTGATAGATTGATCCTTACAGTTACCAAATATTTCTCTTTTTAGAATTTTAAATTAGGTATAGATTCAGATACACTCAGCATATCTCCTTGAAAGAAAACCAAGGACATCATTGTAACATTAAAGGGGAAGAGTTAAATAAAACATAATTTCTCTGATGTATATGTATATGTTTGTGTGTGTATATATGAGAATTGAGATTTTTCAAAGAATATCTTCAAAAATTTATAGATAAACTAATCTGTAAAGATTGCCACTGTCATGGTTTAAATTCCACATTTGTCTCCTAAGCACCAAGACTTCAGCGTGTGAGAGTCCTTGGAGAGAATGTATTTCCAGACAAAACTGGGTTACAGCAAACTCATTACGGTAACACCTGGTCCAGCATCGCTGGTGTCTTTACACAAAGGGAAATTTGAACACTGCTATACAGGGAAGTGGACAGCATGAGAAAGTGAAGGCGAAGGTCAGGGGGTTCATCTACAAGCTGAGAAAAGGGGGAGCTTGTAGAAAAACCAGCAGCGTCTAGAGTGGAGGCACAGACAGTTTCTTCCTCACAGTCCCGGCTGATCCCAGCGTTCCAGCCTCTGAGCTCTGAAGCCGCTACGTTGCTCCCTATGGGACTGGTCACAGCAGCAGAAAACGCAGAGGAAAATACACACTGCATTACATGAACTTGGAAAAGCACCCTCAGAGAGAAGGGAAGACTTAAACTTACACAATCATCACTAGATTGCAGGAGTGGCTTGTTTTAATGCAGAAACATACATTGTCATTTCATAAACAAAATAATACTTTCTGCATTAAAACTATTTTCTAAAGATATTTTTCAATGTAAAAATACCTTTTCTTCTAAAACACGCTCTCTCAACGCCGTGCATTTTTCTTCTGCTTTCTATTTGTGCACTGGCCGTAGCGTTACTTGAGGACCGGCCCGTTTCCCTCTCTGCCTGTGAGCGTCTCTCGCCGTCCACTGAAGGCAGCTATTAGTCTATGTCTCATCCTCTGCGTTTTCCAGTCTTTATTCAGGTGAGAATGAGATCATCGCCCTTGGTTTTGTCCTGAGAAAACGCAGCACCCACAAAACCCTGTAAGTGCTCCTCAGATTCCTCCTGGAGAGGACCCTCCCTGCCCTGGCCACTGAAGACCACAACTTCTGTAGTCTACAGTGATAGAAAAACACCAGAAATGTAAAATAAAACAAGGCAAGGCATGAAAAGCTTAACTCATTTTCTTGGTAATACCACTATTTCTACAGTATACATCAAAATAAATAAAATTAAAAATAAAGTCCTATTTGCATATTACTAGCTGTAGCAGACACAGAATTAGCCTGAAAATGGTTATATACATTTCTGATGCTTCCTTCTCTATACTTACTCAGTTTGCAGTGTAATTTATAGTTTCACACTCAGTGCCTGCCCACAGAGCTCCTGAGCACTAGTTTCCAAGTTCTTCCAAGCTACGACACTTAGTTTCTATCCAATGTCATAAAGCCAAGCTTTAAAATCTAAACTATATCCAGCACTGATTACCGATTTGCTTATGCACTTGTCAACTTTTAGAGTTCACATCCTAAGAACATAGTTGTTAAAGAACGGTTAACATTAGGATGTATTCTAGCAGAAATAACTTAGAATTGAAGGCTCTTGGCTAAATTAGCAGCACCAGCTATAGAATGCAATTAAAGCTTTTACTATGGAAGGCTGGCCTGAAATTCATGCTCATGAACCTGAGCAAGCTACTCAGCATTGGGCCTCAGCCTCCTGATTTGTAAAAAGAAAAATCACAAAAAGAAAATCTGGGGAAAAGATGACTGTAAGGGAGAGATGGCAGGCTCATGGCTGTGGAAATAACAGTGCTGTAGTAGAGGAAGAAGACTAAACAAGACCCAACTCTTTGCCTCACCAAAATTGTCCTGTTTCATTCCGATGATAAGAAGTTATTTGAGCTTTTCTGAGGTGCCTCCTGGAAGCCTTACACTTTCACCACCAACTTCTTGATAGTTTTTCACATTTACTGACCCTGTCTATTTGCCTAAGTGCCATCTCACTGTGTTCCTAACATTACTAATTAATCCTCTTTCTCTGGACTTAAATTCTTAAGTGTAACACTTACCCTTCATAAAAATACACATTATACCATTAAATATATTCTACTAATTCCAAGGTTTTCTGACATATAATCCCTATGCTTCCTAGATAAAATCTTCCATAAGTAATAAAGTCTGTGACAAGAAATTTAGCTTATAAATGAAAGCTCTTTTTTTCAAATTATAACTTTCTAGAGATAATGATTCCCTCATCTTCTTTAATATTATGGGATTTATCTACATTCTTTCTTCTCAATGTGTGATTTCTTAGTATGTAATTTTCCTGGTATTCATTTGGGAAAAGCATTGTGCAATAGAAAGCCATGAAGAGAAATTCCACCTTATTCAATGTGAATAAAATCTTAATTTGTATCATTATTTAAAATTTAGATAATATCACAGGACAAAGATGCTAATAAATTGTTAACATATAGAAGATGCATAATAAAATATAATTCTTTGCCCCAAACAAAGCTACATCTACAAAAACATTTTTGTCTGAATGATCTTTTCTGTTAATTCTGTCTTCTGATGATATCATATCTTAAAGATTGAGACACGTGTAATTTTTATACACTGTTAGGCTCAGCTTATAAATTCATACTTACTAGTGATGCTTAATTTTAATCTGAAGACTTTTGCTAAGTCAATTGAAACTAATTTTTTTAGTAACTATAAAACTACTTTCTCTGATTATCTCTGAATAAACTAATCATTGGTAAAATTGTACAATATGCATTTTTGCTTATAAAATACATGCAAACTTTTTAATTAATTCCAGTTTCCTTACAACGCCTTATATCAACCTCTCTGATACAACTTTCCAGGTTCATCACTTCAAGTTCCTGAATCAAAAAGACTTTTGGGGCCATTATTTTGGCCCTTGGTTTTATTCTTGTGGCTCACTCCTGAGAAAGACACCTTAGAGACAGCAGCATCACTCAGAACCTCAGCAGCTGGAAAATGTGCTCTCCTTCCCATCAAATACCACAGGGAATAAATATGTCCTATAGAAAAACGCCCTTACAACACTGTCCCTAACTAATCATGTAAAACGTAGGCTGAGGAATGTTTTACTGTGTAAATCCATTCATGTCAAAATGTGTAAACCCTTATCTATAAATAGCTTTTCATACATGGATAAAGTCTTCAAGCCTTGCCCTTGTAGGATGACCATATTCATGACCAGCCCTTCCCAAAGCAGGCTCACCTTTTTACCCACTAATGGGGACAGGTGAGGAATTGGGTGTAGCGGGGATTTGACACAAAGTGAGCCTCACTAGAGACACCTGTGCTTTGCTAATGACTGCAGAGCCTGTGGAAAATACCGAGTGCTGGGTGAGTGATAACCATTCTTATCAGGGCTCAGTCACTGACAGAAGCAGAATGACATGGCTGATGGATGAACAATTTAATGGAAGCTGGCCAAGCCTTTATTTATACCAACATCTCTCTTCTGCTTGAGAGTGATAGGGAGTTAAAAGCCCGGCTGGAGAACTTTATCAGGAGGTCTATCCCTGTCTCTAATCTTGCTTCCTGCCACTGTGCATTCCACGGTCATCACTCACACCGCACTGCCACATGTGTGCAATACTTGGGTTTCCAGTTCCATTAAAATAATATTTTGCTTTCTTTTCTTCAAGAAGAATGCAAGATGAGATCCAAATCTACGCAGTATTCCTTGTTGAATGGTGCTGGAAAATGCATGGGCTGAAAAGAGCAAAGTAATCCCTCTATTTGACTCACTCACAATTGCTTCACCAGATCACACATAGGGATTTGTGCTTTTAAAATAAATAATTCTTCCATAGACATTGATCCTGCCTGTCTTAGTTACTTTTCTCTTGTTTCTCAGACAAAATACTTGACACCCAAAGATAAAGGAGGAAAGGTTTGTTAAGCTCACAGTTAGTAGAGGTTTCAGTCCATAATTAATTGGCTCCAAGGCAGAGGGGCACATGACAGAGAACAGCTAGGGTGGGCAGAGAGTAGCAAAGCAATGATCAGGAAAAGGGATGTCTCTCTCTCTCTCTCTCTCTCTCTCTCTCTCTCTCTCTCTCTCTCTCTCTCTGTCCCTTATACAGTATGCAGGCTGCCCAGCCAAGAGCGAGGCTAGCACTCACACCCTTAATCCCAACATTGACCATGAATCAATCACAAACTCTAGATTCATCCACCTCTGAAAATCCCAGCCCCTACGCTGACATGAGGATTTGGGGGACCATCTAGACACAAACTGTAATACTTCATAGTATGATACTGCCACAAATGTCCTCTCTATCTTCATGTTTGGAAAACATTTATTATAATTATTTAATTATATTTCTTGAAATATACAGAAAGCTTGGTGTTCCCTTTGATTTGTAAATATTTTGTCAGGTTTTAAATGTGGGGGCTGAAGAGGATCTTGAAGTTGTACTGAGGAGAAAACAACAAATGTGTTGATATGATCAGATCTCCCTATACTCATGTAACATTGAAGCAGACTCAATCAGGCCAAAGGTGCTGAATGAATCAAAGTTACTCTCAACTTAGAGCCAATTTAACCATGCATACTAGTACAAATCGCTTTCAAAAACTCATGCTACAATAAGTCACTTTCTAAAACATAAAAAGAACCTTTCAAAATCATGCACTCCTTTTTGGTAGATTTGCTAGACCCCCATAAATGGGGGAGAAACACTAGAAATTGTTAGATCACCTATGTCAAACAGCATTATTTACCCTCCAGAGATCAAAGTCAGTAGTAGGATTATTATTTCAAATAATTCTAAGTGATGCTTGAATTATTTTAAAGAAGTGGTCTTTTTGCTCTATCATATTTATTTCTAATAGATTAAGTAACACTAAGAAAAGAATCATTTAAAAAGGGAATTCTTCTTGGTAAATAAGTATCTAGTGGATATAACGGAATAAGATACCAAGTTAATATTTCAAAACTATATGTGAAAGCTCATCTTACTTTTTAAAGTGAATAAGTGTGTTTTAGGGAAGCTATTATTAAACTCAGATCCATGAATTCTAGCAGGATTTTCATTAATTTCTTATAATCCAAGGCAAGATACAATGCACATACATACCTTTTTTGAAATGAAACAATCTCTCTCCTTTTGCAGACAAACATATTCCATAACTGCTGCCTAATTCAATATTCCCCTTTATCATATGTCTCCTTCCTCTTTGTTAACTAATTCTCCAGTTTTTTCTTCATGATCCAAGTCCTAGAAAATATTTTTATATGCAGAGTCCCTGCTTCTTCTTCCTGCATGCATGGAGCCCCTGTTTTATTCTCCCACAGACACCTGCTTTCCTTCTCCATGGCATGACAGAATTGTCCTCTGGACAAAGCAATGGTTTCTACCCCGTCACAACACTTTCAGCCTTGAATCTTTGCCAGGACCTCTCAATCATTCACAATAGCCAGGGAGCCCTTTCAGGGATCCAGTCAAGTACCAGGTGCTCTCAGCCCCCTTCTACTTTGCTGCCTGTTTCGTCATATTCTCCGTTAACACTTGACTCCCTGACTACCAAACATGATATTTAGTCAGCTCCAAGCTGGATTCTTTCCCTCTGTAACACTGAATCAGGATCTCTCACTCATCTTCAAGGATTCGTAAATTTGCTTTACACTAATATTTCTAGCATCCACCACTTTTCAGAACCCTCTCTAGTTTCTGGACGTGCTGACTGAGTACTTTTAGTACATTTGCTTGACTGTCAGACAGTACAGTGAGAGAAGAATTCTTTTCTGCTTTCCAGTATTTTTAAATTCATTTTTTCTCTCTGCATAGAGAATTCTTTCATCCTTATTTACATGTCTTTTTTTCCCTATTCCATGCAGATATGGAATTAGATATCACATTCTCAGACTGCTCCTCTTTAGTTTTATTTTAATCTAAGCTAGACCACAACTTATTCATTTTTTCCCATGTCAAACAGTTCTTTAATTTTATTGATCTTCATTTTCATATGTGATTTAAAATGTGTAATTTTTGTTCCCTTACACTGGAATCTTATTTGATGGTGGTAATTATGTCTCCTTTCCTTGCTTTTACAATATAGTATCAGAAATAAAATAAGTACTTAGTATGAATTACTAAACATTAGTAATGAATAGACACCAAATGTTTGATGGAAACCTGCAATTTATCAATATTGTGTTAAGGCAATGATAATCTTCTGATCATTAATCATTTGCCTGGATTAAGAAACACCCAGCAAATTACTGCTGTATCCTTTTGTGTATGTTTGGATGACTCATGGAGTTGTGACTTTTGGTCTAGATGTGCTCCTTTCCTCTCTGGAACAGTTCTTTTGCTCTGCTTGTGATCACAATGACCTAAGAATTTTGGTGTCCCACACTCTTCTGCCATGATATTTCTACCTTGGCTGCCTTGAATCCCCTGAAACCATGAGCCAAATTAAATCTCTCCTCCTTGAAATAATAAGTGTACTGTATTGTGTCTCTGCAATGGGGGCAGTTATCGAATATAGAAATTTGGTTCCAGAAGTGGGGTTGTTGCTATGTCTGTACCTGATTATGTACTTTAGAAAGCTTTGGAAGTGATTAGAAGGAGTTTGGCAAGGTTGGAGATGCACATGAGAGAAGCCCTAAAAGCTCTAAGAAGACCCTGATGGATGATTATGATTGGAACTCAAAAGACCCAAATGCATATAGAAGTGCATAGTTAAAGCTTACCAGAGTTCAATTAGGAGAAAGAAATTCACAAGCAATTGAACTAGTAGAAATATGTGTTTTACTCTTTCAAAAAAAAGTGTATATTCTTCTTGCATCATTCAAATTTAGAAGAGATTGAGATTAATGCTAAATAGCAGATATATCTGGAAGAGAAAATTTCAAGGCAACTCAACTTTCAGGCCTGCCACACTTTTAGTCAGATTCACAATGAGAAGTAGACGCCAAAAGTGCAATGGAAAATTTTAAGTTTTGTACTTCCCTAAAAAATTTGTACATCTTAAGCTAAAGGAGATGTGGTTGCTAAAAAGAAAAACACCCCCAGTGGAAAACCAAATACTTGAAGGAAGATGCCCTTGGATTAGGTGAGAAATCAGCAAAACCCTGAATATTACATACCCAAGAGTGGTAACATTTCATAAGAAAAGAAGGCCCCTGGATCGTTTGCTTAATAAGGACCTCCTAGAAAATCAATTGCCTGGCACTCCTCTCATTGTGTTCAGCCATGCAGGTTCACAAAGGTTGCTGCAGCCATAGCACAGGAAGAGCTGGCTCCTCTTGATAGCGGATCTTGGTATCATGAATGTTCATTTTATTGCCATATGTATTGTGATAATTTGTGATTTTGGAAGTCAGGGAGGCTCTAATCCACATTT
This sequence comes from Hydrochoerus hydrochaeris, assembly GCA_004027455.1. Classification (NCBI taxonomy): domain Eukaryota; kingdom Metazoa; phylum Chordata; class Mammalia; order Rodentia; family Hydrochaeridae; genus Hydrochoerus; species Hydrochoerus hydrochaeris. Next base: position 127,159 of record PVLA01004954.1, on the reverse strand, counting down.
CAAATGAAGTGCTAGGAGACCCATCAAGGAGCTCCTGAAAGTTCATGAGGCTGTGCAAATGACGGCAAAGATAAAAGAGCTAACTGCAGAATGAATCCCCTGAAACTTGAATGGAATTAAACCTCTCCTCTGTAAATTGCAGGTGTCATGTATTGTGTCTCAGCTACTGACACAGAAAAGATGAAAAAGAAAGATGAAGTCCTTGTTCCCAAGGGACCTTGATTCTGTCAGCAATAATGACAATAAAGCAATAAGTATACAGCATTTTGTATACAGATGAAAACTATAGCTTGATAACCATATTACTAAGTTTTTGCTGGATAGATGAACAGAAATTCTTGCAGTCTCACTGTTTAAATGTCCACTTTATAGGCTTTACTTTTGTAACTTGCACAACTAATTCTAAGAGGGAAATATGTAATTATCAACTAGTGATTTCTTACTGGTTACTATTTTTGTTTTGTTTTGTTTTGTTTTTGAAATTTTGTATTATTTCTGTCCTCTTTCTGTTTCAATTTCTTTTCTTTAAATAAAATTAAAAAAGAAAAGAAAACTATAAAGATTAAAACAGAGTATGCAGAATAAAACCCAATCATAAATAAGACTTTTTACTTCCTAGAGTATTTTGCGCTCTTTTCTGGTTGAATGATATTTAAAAGAAACATTGAAAACGTGAGCAAGCAAGACAAGCCCATATCTGGAAAAGCATGTCAGATAGAAAGAGGAGAGAGCAAGGACACTGAAAGGCAGGGTCAGACTCACGGTGTTTGCTGGGCTAGAAAGTGTGGTGGAAGCTGAAAGAGTACAGCTCAGGACAATGAAATTAGGGCAACGATGAGAAGTATAAAGTCATTCTTCCCAACGACCAGAAATGACAGGAAGCCACCAAAAATGAGGAAAGAATGACTCAATGAGTCAATGAGTGAATATGTGAATGAAAATAGAAGTGCTTTGCCAGCACTGGTCTATACATAAAATCCTACATAATGTTTCCAAGGAAGAGACAGTCCTTATTTCTGGCTGTGTGATTCTTCCATTGCCCATTAATGTAAACTTGAGTAAGTCAAGTCCTAACATTCGGAATATCATTCCACATCCATTAGTGAATATTAACACCATTCTATATCTTAATATTGTATTTCTAGGAAGAGAAAAGTGTAAGTAGCTAAGAACTGCAGCACTGGGGAAAATTCGGACTTTTTAAGACTTGACTATTGGATCGGATTGAATCAAGAATTCAAATTCAAAGATTTTAACAGACACCTAGAGCAGTTTTTAGCGATTCATAGATCTTGATTCAAGCCTAATTCCTTTGTGTGGAGCTTTTTATTCCTGGTGTGGTTTTTAAGAAAGGAAATGAAGTTAATGTGTGTGTGTGTGTGTGTGTGTGTGTGTGTGTGTGTGTGTAATAGCATTATATAAACATATATACATATATTTGTATCCATCCATGTACATTCGGATACTTCTGGAATTTGGGTTTCTCATAAAGCACAGTTGTAGCCTTTCAAGCCCACAGCCAGTGAGAAGCCTGGACACACAGAAACTGCGAAGGTTGCCAGAAAAGCTGACCAATGAATGCGGTGCTTTTCCTGGACCTCTAGCACCCTTCTTTTCAGAGCTGGCTTTTTCACTGGATGAATGTATGAAATGACTGATTCTAACTCAGATTTGGAGAATCAGCCAGGTGAAAACGAAGAAGTTTTGCAAAAGGGAAACCATTAGCACTAATCTTGAATCCTTCGAGTTACCTTGACTGTTCTTAGTTTCTAACTGTCCTTAGCTTGGGTTTGTATTTTTGACTCTGACTTTGGCATGTCATTTTGAAAGTTTTATTTGTAAATTTAGAAATAACAATAATACTTTATTATTAATTCATTGAAGAAATAATACTGCATAAATAATGCTTTTAAATATAGTTTCCAAAATAAAAGTACCAGTTAATGTCTGTTTAATTAAATAGATGACAGATATAATGTTTAACAATGTTATTTATTAATAATTTGTAGATTACTGCTAAAATCTTAATGATATTTATCTTTATAGTGTATATTGTATTTTCTATGGAAGATTCATGTGTTTATGGTCATGGTGATACCTTTCCCATAGACCCTGTATTTCAAAATTGATTTTGATAAATGATAAATTTTTCCCTTGCTTATTGCTTATCTAATCTATAGCCAAAACTTCACACAATAGCATTCATGTCATTTTAACCTTTTAATTTATACTTTCTTCACTTGATTTTAATTTTATTTAGCTGACTATGAACATCATTAAACCATTTTTGGGACCAAGTGACTTAAATTTTCTGTAAAAATGTTCTTTAAGTCTATCTAGAATGTGTTAACAAAATGATGAAATTTAATGACTAATAATAATGTAAAGTGAACAGTGGATTTTGGAGTGGTTTAAAACATTAAGAATATAGAAATAATCACACACACACACAGTACAAAGCACTTACAGACAAAAAGACTGTTCTGAGCAAGTTGTGATCAGTAGACAACAAGTCATTTGACAGGGTTCAAAGAAGTTAGAGTTCAAAATCAGCAGAGAACATTCCAGAGTGGACATCATGATACACAAGCCAATAGCCACCACTGGGAATCAGTTAAATCCAGACAGTAAATTGGAAAGTAGCACATCTCCTAAGGGAAAAGGCAGGTTCAGAGCCAGTGATCTCAGGCAAAACTCAAGCACAGAAGCAAGATTCTGCCTTCTTTGGGGCCTATGTGAGTCCGCCAGGAGTCATCAGAGGAAGAAAGTTGTGAGTCCAGCATGTAGGATTGGGATCCCAGAAAAACACAGGACCTGGGTCCACAGGTAGTGAACATCCAATAACTAAAAGCACACATTAAGATTCAAATGCAAAATGGAGTTCAGGGAAGCAAAATTAATAAATCCTCATCCGATAGATACTTGTACATACTTGAGAAATCACCCAGGAAACCTGATGCTCACACTCCCTGTTTGCCTCCAGGTGTCCCCTCACGCATTTCCCAGTTTATTCATTCAAGCAGAAGCCCAGTCCCCAAAGCTCCAGGAGGCAGATTGCAAAGGTCACTCTGAGATCAGGGTGAAGTGGTTTAATGTGCAGCAATGGGAATCCAGCGCAGGGAAGGCTTTTCTCTTAATAGCAAGCTTGCAAAGGTGATGAAGACAGTACTTTTTCTCACTCATTTGTTACAGCCCAGCACAAGTGGCTACTGCACTGCATTTTGTATCTGAAGAATCAACCTTAATTTTCCTACAATGATTCTTTCATTCTGTCTTCCCTTTCTTCTTCCCTTCCTTCCTTCATTCCTTTTTCCCTTTCCTTTTTCAAGAGTATACAGTAGCACAGTACTTTATTTCGTATGGGAAAAATCATCCTTGAAAGTGCTTCCTTTGAAAGGCCTTTTGCTTCTGCAATACAGAAGTTTCTGTGTCTTGTTGGCAGGAAACAGAGCTAATATGCACCCTCTTCCCAGATGAAAGTTCTACAAATTCATGATTTGTCCTTACTTTCAGCTTGGAATTATATGAATCTAATCATTATCTAATGTCTTTGACCAATGAATGTTTAATTTTCTGAATAAGAATTTAATTATTTAAAACCAAGTTCTCTGTTGAGTGTAGAATACACACACACACATACACACACATACACACACACACACAATCCTGTGACATATCAACTTTACATATTAATGGGACTCCATGAGATTTCCATTTATGCACCCAGAATACACTAAATAAATCCAAATCTTGCTAACATTTTTCTACTCTGTCACTTTCCTGATTAGAGAATCTGATCTGTTAGCACATTTTATTTTCTACTGTTTGTTTTCTGTCTTTTTATCCTCATGGAAAGTGGACTGACTGGTATTTTGATGATGATGACATTGAATTTGCATATCACTTTGGATAGTGTAGAATTTTACAGTACTAATTTTTCCAATCCATGAACATTGATGGTCTTTCTTGTATGTGGGTGTATGTGTGTATTTGTTCTAAATCAGTGTTTTGTAATTTTCAATGTAGAGGTTTTTCTCTGCCTTCACCCTATGCCTACTTATTTTATATTCTGAATGCATTGTGAATGGAATGGCAGTCATGATTTCTCTCTCAGCAGTTTTGTTATTAGTATGCATAAAACTTACTGATTTTTGTGTGTTGACTGTATCTTGCTACTTTACTGAATTTATTTATCAAATGAACAAATAGATAATTTGAATTCCTCCTTACTATTTATACAACTGCTTTTTCTTTCTCTTAGGAGAGGCAGTTCCAGCTTTTGTTCATTCAGTATGAAGTTGGCTGAGGGTTTGTCATGTCTTTATTATGTTGAAATATGAGTTTCGATCTCCATATCTAATTTATCATGAAAGGATGTTGAAAGCATTACATGCTTTTTCCTATCTATTTAGATAATCATATGATTTTTTCCCTTCATTTTGTTAATGTGAAAAATTATATTTATTGAAATGTATATGCTGAACCATCCTTACATCTAGGGAAAAAAAATCCTAAAATAACCATAAGTTTAAAAAAAGATGCCAAATAGCCACAGAAATATTGAGTTAAAGAGCAAAGCTTGAGACATTCTATGCCTGATTTCAAGCTATATTAAGGAACCATACTAACCAAAACAAAATGGTGTGGTATAAAAACAAGAAATATGAAGATAAACAGAATAGAAGGAAGGGTCCTAGAAATAACCCTGCATCTAAAGCCAACTTTTTCTTGGCAAGTCATACATTACAGAGATTTCAAGTTATTTACACAGGAAATAATTTTTCATAGAGGACCCAAAAGCAGTGGAAACAAAAGTTAAAATGGACAGAGGATTATATCAAATTAAAATGACCTTGTACAGCAAAGAAAATAATGTAATGAAGAAAGAAATAGTATAATGGGAAAGAAATACTTTCCAGTAGTTACCTGATAGAGGGTCAATATCAAGAATTAATCAGAAACCAAAAAGCCATCTAATTATCAAACTGACTGATGACTTTAATAGACACTTCCCAAAAGAAGAAATTTCCAAAAAATACATGAAAAAGTTTCAATATCATTATCCAACAGGAAGACACAAATCAAAACTACATTGATGAATCGTCTGAGCCCAGTTGCAATGGCTACCATAAATGAAACAAAAATAACTGCTGTTGAGGATGTGGAGAAATAGGAAGTTATACACTATGGATGGGAATTCAAACTTTATTATGTTTTATGCAGAACAATATGGAAGTTTCTTTAAAAACTAAAAAGATAACTACTAGAGGATGCAGCTCTGCCATTCTAAGTATATATACTTATCACAGGGATATCAATACCCATATTTATTGTACCACTATTCATAATAGCCAGGTAGAATTAACCTAGGTGTCCACCAACAGATAACTGAATATAAAATGTGATCTATATTTACATATACATAATGAAGTATTATTCACCAATAAAGAAGAATGAAACACTGTCATTTTGCATCCAAATGTGCGGAACTGGAAGACATTTTGTCAGACACAGAAAGACAAGGACCACGTTTGCTCTCCTATGCAGGAGCTCTAAGAAACATTGACCTGAAATCAGAATAGTGACTGCGGGACATTGGGCAAGGCAGCAGAGTAGAAAAAAAGGTAGCAGGATTTGGATTTAATCAGTGGACCCTGAATGCATGGTTGGAAATCACACCAAGTTCCATTAATATGCAAAATTGGTAGGAATTAATGAAAATCATTTTTACAAAGAAACTGATTTTTTTCCTTTTTCTCCTAACGGTTTCTCTGAAGTCTTTCTGTTGTTTTCTCTATCAATTTATTTTTTCCCAATTCTAATTTTTAGCCAGAAAAAAATATTATGCCATTTGTAAATGTGGGGGCTGTGGAAAGTTTTACTCTGAAATGACATTTGGTTCTTTCAAAGTGACTTGGGAAATAATTATGCAATGAAAGAGTTTTTCTAGGAGAGCATCAAGGAGGTGACTGTCCTGTCTCAGACTCAGAATACTCTTTCACACTTGGTACCTGTGCGACATGCCTGCAGTGTGACACTTCCAACTGTGAACACAGGTTCCCCCACCACCACCATAAAGCCCTGACTCCATTTGGGAATTCCTAAGCCTGCCTGCACAATGCCCTCAGCTTCCGGGTGCTCCTAGGAAAAGTGAAAGCTGGAAACTGCAAAAAGGCTTGTCAGAAGCACTTGACAGCTCTATTGGTGTTGACGTGACTGTCTCTGTAGATTTTAGTATCCATGTGACCTGTCTCTCTCCTCTAAGACTTACTGGCAAACTGTAAATGTCAAACTCTTGGCGTGATGAATGGAGAAGAAAAGGCTAAAACCAAGGATAGCTAGACACAAACACGCAAGTTCTTTTCCTTTCGTCTCAGAGAGAACTCTCAATAATATGCTGTTGGCGTTTCATTTTTTTCAAACCTTTATGGCACAGACGATAACGCTATGAATGCTATGCCAAGACTTGGTCTCCAATCAACTTACTGTGAAAGAAACTGCGCAGATTTTATATTGCTGCACATAATCAAAAGGCCCAGTAGGTGCTCGGAGATACAAGACTCCATAGATCATTCTAGCAGTGACTACCAAAATACACAGTTACTTTTATTGCTTAGTTCTGTCTTAAAATGTCTACGGCATAGAGCTTCTTGCATAACGTCAGTGCTGCAGGAAACAAAATCAGCAATCACCAGAATAAGAGGGCAACTTCAAAAGATGTACAACCTTACATATGTACATGTTGACGTGTAATATTATAACATTACACATGGCCTATGTGTGTATAGATAAAAATACATATTTGGATTGCATTTTGACTTTAAAGAGGGAAAGTTTAATGTGGCTTTTAAGTCTATTTTTTTTCTTTTGCTCAGATAAATATAACCTCTGGCCTCTAATTATAGATTTAACACTGAAATCAGGGCAAACTTGAACACTTGCTTTTTCCGCAACCCTCACCCAGCCAGATGTCAGGTGTCCTCCTGCCCCTGAGCCTGCCCCCTCTACCTCCGTGAAATCACTGTGCAAACAGCAATCCTGCTTTCTTTTTAAACCCTCTCACGATCACCACTTCAGAGTTATGGTCTCTGGACTGAAAGATTGCTTAAAGGAGATGAAGAGACACTGCCAAGGACTGCTGAACCGTAGGGCTGGTTAGTGAGGTGTCCCCACCTCTCCCGGTTTCTGAGGAGCCCAGCGTAGCTGCCCTCTGTCTTCACCCTTCCTTGGAGCTGTGTTATCAGCAACAGCACCCAGTAGTTTCTTTCTTGATTTCTTGCTTTCTTTCCTTCTTTCTTTTTTTTCTTTTTTCTTAAAAATTGTACAACACCTGCCTTTAAAACTCCTCAGTGTCAGTCCAATACCCAGGACAGGAAATTTGTTTCTACCACAATGCACTCAACATTCTACACAGCACAAAATACAAATAACATCACACCAGAGGTTTTTCTGTGTTTGGAAGTTGTGCCACATTCAAGCTCTTATGCCACATGAGAGAGACGGATATATGCATCGCTGATGTGTCCCTTAGCTCTGTCCCAATGCCTCTCAGGTTTGTTGAGGCTCTACTCTGTGAGTGAAATAAATAAATATAGTAAGTAATCTCTAGCCACACCCACCTAGAAAACAGGGGGTGAACTCCTGTCTCCCAGTTTCCCAGATCCAAGGCAGTTCCCCCAGGAGGCAACGTGAGATGTGCTAATCAGGAGATGTGATCTCTGTCTGTTTCCCCTGGGCTAAGAGAACCTGTTCTTTTCTGTGGCAGAACCCTAACTTACCCGCCCTCTCTCTTAACCCTTCATAGAAACCATCTTTAGCTAGTTTAGATATCTTTAGACGGATCTCCTTTTCTTCTTCCATTTGGACAAGCCTGTGTTCTGCTGGAATTTTTTAGCTCAGAAAATAAAAGCCATGAAAGTAAAATCGTGAGTGCAAAACCACATGTAGAAGTTGTGTGATATATCAGCTTTCAGCCCTCTCAAATTACCGGCTTATATAGGAAAGAAATACAGAGAAGAAAGTAAAATACAGCCTAGAATTGCTGAGAATCCAAGAGACCAGAGAGACCAGTGGTGAAAAACAGGAAGATTTTGTTAGGCAGACAGCTGGTTCAGCAGGTCTTCTGTCCAAAACTGCTGAGCGTCGGACAAAGGACAGGCTCCAGGCTTAGACACTGGGTCAAAGGGTTTGATCTTCTGCGCAGAACTTGTGGCTGGGCAGAAGCCGAACAAAGGCAGTTTGTCAAACGGTGACAGCTGTGTGCCTTGGTGGCCCTGCTCAGGCAAAGCAGCATGTTATGGGAACAGGAGGTTATAAAATTTTACTCACAGGGACAAAAGTTACTGCTTTTATCTGTATTAGGACCAAGAACAACCACTCGAGGGAGCAGAAGTTTGGGAAACTTGACTTCTTCTTTTTGGAGTCCTGCTTCAGCATCTCAGGTGAGAATCATCCAGAAAACATATTCTAATATATTTGATTACTGATGAGTCTGAGCACCCTTCTGCTCTTCCTGCAGAATAACTTGAGTATTCTATGCAAAAATAAATTTCAGTCCATTGCAAGTTCTCTAAATTTATCCGCTACCATCCTTGAAACATGCTACTTGGTGTAGTGCTTTTATTTTAGTCCTATAAATGTAACTCCTAAACAAACTCTCTGAGAGTAAGGGTCGTCTTATTTAATGTTTCACTGGTAAGCATTACTTTTGGTCTGCCGTATCATAGATATTCAATGGACACTTAGTAGAAAGGGGAATGATGCGTGAGTTACATTAGGCCACAGCACACAGGTGTAAACATACCTGTTCTTTGGACACTAAGACGCACTTAACATGTAGTAGATTTTTCTTTTTTTCCTTTTCTATTCAGTACCCAGAATTATACATGAAATGTGCATGACCACTGCCAGCTGGAGGGTGTCATCTCTTTACTGAGTTTCTAGAGACCTACCATTAGGTTAGTTCTGGGCACTTAGGACTGTACTAATATTTGACAGCCTCACTGGACCAAAATCTTCTTATTATATCAGTTTCATCCTTGAGTATGGTGGCACAAGTCTGTAATCCCAGCACTAAGAAGGCTGAGGTAGGAGGATTTCTTAGTGTTCGAGGTCAGCCTGGCCTGCATAGTGAGTTCAAGTTCTGCCTAAACTACCTGGTGAGACCCTCACTCAAAATCCCCAAAATAAAAGTTCAAATGGTCAAAGTTATATTAAACATCAAACTTCTGCAAAAGTGTGATTGTTACATAGATCATCATCTTCTACAATCCATTCAATCAATGATATAAACCAGGTGTGCTTCAGGATTACTATTATTGTCCAATCATGCATCTTAAATTATAGGTATAACTTGAATTTAAAATATGCTTCTGTTATATGTATGAAATTTGTTAGCTAAGTGGAGTAAAAATTGAATTAAAACTCATGAGATGAAAATATATGTTCACAAAAAACATTGTATACAAATGTTCTTAGCAGCTTTATTTGCAACTGCCAAAATCTGGAAATGGCCCATATGTCCTTCAGCAGACAAATGGCCCAGCAAGCTGTGGTGAAAACCACACTGCTCCACTGTAGACACAGCCCTTCAGCAATGCATGGGAGTGAGAGGGGCAACCCTGCCCGGTAGCACGCTGATACAACGTTTTGAAGTGACAAAAACTTTGAAAAAGGACTCTTATGATAAGAAAATGAGACCACAGACCCCCCAGTACGGTAGACACACTTGCCTATACAGGGATGTAACTGTATAGAATTAAATTTTCTTACACACGCACACACACACACACACATACACATGCACACACATACACACATGCACACACACACACATGCAAACACACACAGGTGTTAAATGGAAACTGGTTGAGGCTGAATAGGTGTAGTGGATTGCATCATTATTAATATACTGGCTATGTTGCAGTAAGGTAATTTCTGAAATGTTACCATTACGTAAATTGTGTTAAAGGCTATAAAATAGAATAATTCTCAAAAATGATCACTGTTCCCACAGGAGTAAAATGTAGTCAGAAATGATGACATCAAATCTGAGGTACTCTTGGGCACTAAGGAAGCTGAGGCAGGAAGATCACAAGATTGAAGCCAGACTGGGCAATTTAGAGAGAATTTGTCTCCAAATTAAAGATAAAAAACACTGAGGATACAGCTCAGTGGTAGAATGGCTGTTGGTCTGATCTTTAGCAGTAAATAAAATGAAATGAAAATAAATGAAATAAAATAAAACTTGGTGCACAAAAGTCAGTAACTACTTTAAAATAGCTATGAAAAATATTAAAATATATAACCACTAAGACAGTGTGTATGTTAAATAATTCAAGAATATGTCTGTACCTTTTCAATATTGCTGAATATAGGTACCAATATCCCCAAGTACATTTATTAGGGATTGCAAACGTATACTAACAAAATTTTTTAAAATGTCTTTGCAATTGACTCCATTTATTCAATAAAACAGAAACAGAAATAGAATATTTCAAATATTTGCAGAGATTGTTTTTCTCCTGTTATACCTTAATGTGAAGTAGAACTGTGGATACATTACACAACTTAGATTATTTTAATTTTTTAGTAATACACATTTGCAGTAGATAATGATTGCATCCCTATGTGGAGCTGGTCCATGTACATAACACACTTTCATTCCTTTTTTCATCTCTTTCCTTCCCTCCCTCCCTTCTCCATCTCTTCATCCCGTCCCTTGTTACACCCAAATCTCAGAAACAGCCATATATCCATCCACAGATGAAGAGGCAAAGAAAACGAGGCATCTGTCCACAATGGAGTACTACTCTGGCATAAAGAAAGACAAGCCAGTCGTTTATAGGAAAATAGACGCACCTCGAGACCATTGTGTTAACCGAAATAAACCACACACAGAAGCTTAAATATCACAAGGTTTCTTTTACATGAGAAACTTAAATTATAAACAGACTCACTTTTAAAATTAACCTAAAGCCATGAACTATGTGAAAAAAAGAAGCAAACAACTCAAAAATCATATATAACCAAAACATTCAAGACTAAACAAATTGTTTTTAAATCCACGCATGGTAAAGATCATAAAAGCATGCAAATAGGAAAAGAAACTATCAGAGGAAAACAGGTTATCCTCCACGATGTCCTGCTCTGTAATTAGCACCACTTAAAAGTTTGTCCGTATTTAGTACAAAAATGCTCATTAAAATGATCACAAGCAGTGCTGGGGTGTAGCTCAGTGGTAGAGCACTTGCCTGATACACACAGGACTCCATGTTTGATTTCCAGCAGTGCAAAAAAAGAAAAAGAGCCCACAAACACATCTTAAAGTGCAGAGAAATTAGTGTTTCAGTTCTATACCATCAGATATTCCAGCTGACTACTAAAAACTTAAAAATAAGCTTGTAATTAGATATGAGTTTTGGCATAAATACAAATTTAATTTGCCACCCAGAAGTTTAGTATATGGAAATACTGGATGAATGGGGAGACGAACAGCATCTTTCTCGTAGGAGGCCGATTAGATCCTAACTGTCACCTTCCTTCCTGGGTCCAGAGACACTGAACCCCAGTGAGAAGCCAGCGCCCTGGATCTTCACAGACACACACCACACAGGCTGATCACCTCCCAGTGTAAAAATTCAGCATATCCTGGATGGAGCCTTTGGGGTTTTTTTCTCTCTAACAAGTTTCCTGGGGATGCTAGAGGCAAAGGTCTCAGTACATGCTTTGTGCTGTTTCCTTCAGAAATGTGTGTATCATTACTAGGGAGATGAGACCTAAGAACATGAAATAATACTCTCCAAGGGTTGAGGGTGTCAGTGATTTACTCTGTCATAAAAATATGTGGAGAAGGGACTGAAGGTGAATTTGACTCCTTGGCCTTTTGTCCCCAGGTTTTCTTTCTGGGTAGTGCTATTTTATGTTGCTTAGCCAGGTTTTATGCCCAAGAAAATATGCTCAATGAACACAAATACTGATGAACAAATATTGTGATTTTAAGAAAAAGACAGGGAAACAGCCACACCAAGAAAGCGATTTGCAATTGTGCCAACCAGTGTCCAAGAAAGAGCAGCCTGCGCTATCAGTTGAGACATAGGAACCCTAGACCATAGGGTATTGCTAACATATCAGAAATCAACTTGGATAAATCGAAACTAACTTTGTTTATAAAGCCTGAAACTTCCACAGAGAACAATGTCTGGTTACTGAAAATGAATATAAGAAAAGCCCATCACTTTGATGAAAAACACATGAAACCAAAAGCAAATTTAAATGCAGTTTTCAATAATCAGAAGGGAAAGAACCATGCAACTCAGGAGACAGAAGACTAACAACAGAACTCAAGCAAAGAGGACAAAAAAAGAAATCAACAGCAGAAAGAAAGCAGCTCTTTCTATAAAGAAAAACCTGAATCCAAATCTGGAAAATGTAGGTCAACTCTCATTTGTATATTTTTGAGCAGTGAGATAGTTTGTGGAGCACATTGCCCATAGATTCACTTTATGAGAAATTCTGTCAGTATTTAAATTATCAAACTATTTTAAAGTAAAAAAATTTGTAGATAAGAATGATTCAAGATCAAATTATACAATGTAAAATGCTTATGCTGACTTTGGGTTGCACCCAGAGAGGAATATAAACATTTGAAACCTCCTTCAAAAATAACTGGAGAGAGAAGACAAGATGGCCAATCAGTGAGCAACAAAATACAAAGCCTCCCAGGAGAAACAACTCATACGTCAGAATAAAGCATCCTGGAGAGACCCAGACAGAGGGAGATGCATCCTCTTGACACAGGAAGAAACTAAAACATAAACAAGCTCATCAAATACTTCGGGACTACACCTGAAACAGCTGAAAATTATGGGACACAGTGTTTTCATGGTGACCCGGTAAGTGTGCACCACCTTGGATCCACGCTGGCTGGCAGAGCTGCCCAGACTTGTTCCCACTGCCACTCACAGGAAGAACTTCAGTGCTGAGGTGGGGGGTTGGTGAGACCAACGTAGAGCAAAGCCAGTGAAGGGATCTTCATTAATCCACAGTCAATGCTGGGAATGAGACTCCCCCAAACACGGGAAGGGCGCGACCAAATGGGCGACATGTTGGAATTGGGCAGGAGGAGCCTGAACTGGGAGTGACAGTGACTTCAGTTGGTTGATCCCTCCTCAGAGCAGATTCGTGGGATTTGCTTGGACTGGGCCACACCCTGGACGGGACGCAATGAGCCATCCCAAATCGATTCCCTGCACATAGCAGTCACTAACCGGGTGAAGGCCCCTGAAGTTTGGCTGGCCCAGTGGGGAGGGGCCAGAATATGCAGCCCCTGCTTACACCTCAGTGACAAGAGCAGGCAGGAGAGGGCAGAGGTCCCTCATCAGTGTGCTTCGGAGGAACCGTGACCAACAGGGAAGGGGGCTGGGACCTACACTGTAACCTGTGTGGAGGAAGCCAGGGCCATGACAGGAGAGAGAGGCAGGAGGAGGTCCCCAGCCCAGAACCCTGAGAACACTGATCCAGGAGACGGAAAAACAAGGGAGACTGAGGGCGGCAAACACACAACATCAGACATGGCTTCAGTGGACATTAAGAGATACCTTCAGGACCTTGCAGACGAGCTCAAAACTGAAATATTAAAGCAGGTAAAGCAGGATATGAGTAGAGTAATAAAAGAAATGCTCTCAGGAAGCATCTCTCAGGATGATACAGACAGAAGAAGGGAGGAACACAAAAAAAGGAGAGAAACATTTGATAAATAATATTAAGAAAATATAGAATACATGAAGCAGATTCAAAAAGACTATCAGGAAATTAAAAACTCCATTGAAAGCTGGCAAAACTCCTTATAAGAAACTAAGGATAGACTATCAAAACTTGAAGACAAGTTGGCAGTGTGTGACGATGGAAGGAAAGATCTCTTAAAAATAACAAGGAAACAGGCAGTAACAATACAAAGGCTAGAAGATGACAAGAGAATCTACAATTTAAGAATAAGAAATGTGAAAGAAGAAGCAGGAATACATACAGGCGAATTACAAAGCCTATTCACGGAAATAATTCAGGAAAACTTCCCAAGCATGGAAAAGAAAATGACATTCGGTTGTGTGAGGCATACAGAACTCCACCCACCTACAACCAAAACAAAACTACAACCAGACATATAATAATCAAGATGCCAGAAATTCAATATAAAAACAGAATATTAAAAGCCATCAGAGAAAAGAAACAGATTACCTATAAAGATAAGCCCATCAGAATCATGGCTGACTTCTCCACACAGACCATCAGATCAAGAGGAGCTTGGAGTGAAGTATTCAAAGCCCTGAAAGAGAATAACCTCCTTCCCAGATTGATGTACCCTGCAAAACTGTCACTAGAAGTTGATGGAGAAACAAGATACTTCCGTGACAAAGAGGAATTGGGCGAGTTTGTGACCACCAATCCAACCCTATAGAGAATACTGAAGGACATTCTAGAGAGAGACAAAAAAATACCAGGATTTTAGGAACAGTGGCAGAAAGGCCTCAGTGAGTGAGGCAGACAGTAGAATGAAGGAGAAAAGTAGACAAACAAAGGCAGGAAAATAGCATAGCAGAAATGAGGCAGAGAAGGATAACTAGAAACTCTAACATAGATGGCCTTGATACGCTATATTGTTAACAGTGCATCAGGATTTAAAACCCACATTACCTACATTACTCTGTTTAGATGTAGTATATTCTGTTCCAGTCATTCTATTTGTACTAGATTTGAGGGCACAGACAGTAATCCCAAAAATAACAGGATATAGTATGGTAATCTTCCTTAATTCCTATTAACTTAATCTAAAGCTCTGTAAAACATACACTGTTTTACCATGATTGATCGTTATCAAATCTAGTTTGTTCAATAGTGGTTTTGTATTGATAGATTTTATTCAAAGCTGTTATGATTGATAGTATCAAGTCTGAGAGTATAGGCAACTGCACTTAAGATGACAAGATCCACTAGAATATCCACTATGGTTTGATTATAACCTGCCTTTGAAGTTTTATATAGTCTACAAAGTTTAATTTTTACTACTATTATTATTTACTGATATACTCAATTATACTGCTATATTCAATTATGCCTGATGATGTAGACATTCTATTGAGGATAATAAGAAACAACACAGTAATCATTGTAGATCACCTTGTACTATGGTTTTATACAACTTTTTGATTTCATGTTTTTATAGGAATTGGTTTTGTTTTGTCTTGCTAAGTTTTGTTTTTCCCTCTAATACAGAAAGTATAGAAATACATGCAGAGATTCATGCATGTGTAGCTGTTTACACTCTCACTGTTTGACTATCTACTTTGTATGCTTTAATTTTGTAATTTGAGCAACTATTTCTAAGAGGACAATATGTAATTTATCAACTAGTGATTTCTTATTGTTTATCTTTTTTTTTTTTTTTGGAATTCTGTATTACCTCTACCCTTTACATGCTTTTGTTTCTCTTTAAATAAAAAAAAATGAGTCTTTAAATCCTCAGACATGATACTTATTTAGGTATTATTTACTTTATCTCAGTCAGATTTTAAAGCTTTAAGTTTATAGAAATACATGTAGAGACTCATGCATGGGTAGCTGTTTACAATATCACTGTTTGAATATCTACTTTGTATGCTTTAATTTTGTAACTTGAACAACTATTTCTAAGAGGACAATATGTAATTTATCAATTAGTGATTTCTTACTGTTTATCTTTTTTAAAATTCTGTATTATCTTTAAAAAGAATAACTGTAGCATCATTATAATATCCATCATAATAAAATTAAACTAAACTAAATCAACTGGTCCCATATTATCATCCTTGGAGCAGTCATTTGCCATGATGGAGCATGGAAACAAATACATGGTGCTTGGTTCCCTAGATAAGAAACCTATGAGAGAGACTTCATACAGCCTTCCTGAGTCTCCTCAGCAGAGAGAGAGCTTCATGGTCATCAAGTGGCAACTGGACACTTGCCTATCTCACCTGATAAGACCCTTGACAGGGTATCCTAGGGTCATCTCCCAGTGACATGTCTTTGTATCTAAATTCCTGTTTTGGTGTCTCCTGGAGAAACACAGCCTGTAGCCTAGTACCACCCTGTACCCAAATATCCAAATCTTCCTCAGTAATGCTTATCATATTTTGTTTTTCAGTTATTGACAATTTGATGAAAAAAACACGTGTTAGGGCATTTCAACTGACATCTTGTTAGTTACTACTAAACTTTACCCGTATTCTTCTGTATTGTTTATACGTGTTTATATTTATGAATTTTTCATTGTTTCAGTCCATTTTTAAGGAAGAATTTATTTGTTCTTATTTATTTGAAAGATCATGGGATGTTAAGAAAATAAATTATTTGAAGAGTATTATTTCCCAATCTTTCTTATCGAGTTCTTCAGATATAAATATGTACATTACATAATATATATTTTTCATTCTATGTAGTCTAATTAGTTAAACATTGGACTTACAATTTCTGGGTTTTACCTCTATATTAAAGACCTTGTGGTGTAATATATGAGAGGAAAATGAAAGTCATAGTGCTTTCATATGTAATTCAGATATGTCATATTCTTCAGATATAAATATATACATTATATAATATACATTTTTCATTCCAGATAGTCTAGTTAGTTAAACATTGGACTTATGATTTCTGGGTTTTACCTCTAGTCATTGAGGACCTCGTGAGGTAGTATATGAGTGGGAAATGAAAGTCACAGTGGTTTAGTATTAATTCAGCTGTAAATGGCAATTATTCAGTCCAAGCAGTATTACTCAAAATACTAGATTGCAACCTAAACAGGCCTGCGATAGAACTTTGCTGTGAAAATGGTGGGATGAAAACAGTAGAAGCATACAGGCAGAAGGAAGTGCTGTGTTACTCAGCTTTCCCGTCTCTGGGGCAAAATATCTGACCCCTGCAACTTCAAGAAAGAGAGTTTTAATGCGGTTGACATTTTGAGGGATTCCATCCACAATCAGTGGGCCCCAAAGTACAAACAGCATGGTGGGAAGGCGTAACAGAAAAAGCCATTTAACCTACTGCACTCAAGGTGCAAGAGCCAGGAGACAGGGACAAGATTAAACTCCTCCAGTTTGCCTCTGCTGACCCGACTCTTTCAAACAGGCTCCATCTCCTATGAGCCCATTCAGCTACGAATGTACCAAAGGACTAAATCACTGCTGAGTATAATACCTGCATAATCTAATCATCCTCCCAAATCCACCACTTCTGAAAACATCAGACTTTCGGAGGACATTTAAATCTAAACCATAACATTTCAACCCCAGACCCCAAAAGGCTCACATCCTCATTATGCAAAAAGGATTTAGTCCATTTCTAAGAGTCACCAAACTCCTAACAGTTTCAGTATTGCTTTACATCCAAATCTCAAGTCTGCTCTGATACTCAAATCAAACTCTTACCTGTAAGCCCAAGGCAAGAATGAAAGGCAGCAAAACAAACATGAAATATTGTGTAATACTCATGCCAGTGGAGTCCTCAGTCACAACAGAAACCCCCTCAGCCTGGCCTTTATTGTCTGCATTTCTGTCACCATGCTGATCTTTGGGGTTCCACCGGAATTATCCATCAAGTTCCCTTTGCAGCATTAGAAGGCTTCTCTAGCCAACATCTCAAAGGTTTTCCAAACCCCTCTGGCAAACTAACTGCAAAGGTTTTAAACTAGAAGTTCAGAGACAGTTGCACCAAGGGTCACACTATTCTGGTGCCAATTTTCTATACAGCTCAGCTTTTCCATTGTTGAGACAAATACCTGATATCCCTATCAAAGATGAGAGGTTTGATTCTGCTCACCTGCTGAGGGTTTCATTCCTTGGTCAACTGGCTCCAAAACAGAAACTGCAAGTGAAAGAGTACAGCAGAGAAAAGTTGCTCATGCCATGCAGGCCAGGAAGTAGAGCAGGAAGGAACCAAGGACAAAAATACATCTTTCTGGGTCACACCCCAGAGAACTGACTCTTGAAACCAGTCCCATCTTCTGAAAGTATATTCAGTTATCAACTCATCAATGCATTAATCCAGAGGTGGGTATAGAGACCTCGAGATCCAATGAGCCTCCAAATCACTGTGTCTGAAAACACAGGGGGAATTCCTTTCAGATCTGAGCCGTTATAAGTAGAGGGAAAAAAGCAAACTATATTCCTACTAAAACTTCAAAAGGTGTGTTCAAAACTGAAAAGCATTACATTCTATCAATATATGGAGATAAATATTAAATAATCAACACATACAAATAGTATTCTCTATAAGATATTTTGCTTTACTTTGGTCATATACAGGTGTTTCTATTGAATGCCATAAAGTATACAGAGATCTACAGTTGACCAGAAAAGTAAACTACAGCAAAATGAAACTTGCAGTATAGGTATTTAATTTATAATCAGCTTTATTGTATTCATTATTATATTCCTTTGATGAAGCATCTCTTGGTGTTTTTCTTTGAAAATAATTTAAATCCTTATTTTACTCCTTATTTTGACTTTTCATATTTCAGTTCATCTTACCTAATGGACTGTATCTAGAAAAGATAAAGGCTGGAAACCTTAATGCTTTGCTCTCAAAGTGTTTTCATTTTTCCTGTATTATACATAGCAAAAATATTTCTGACAGTGTTTCACTAATGATTTTTGTCACAACTGATTTTAGATAATATCAAAAGTGTTTGGGGCATTAAAATTTAATGATGCACCATACAGCTTTCTGACTTAACCTCCTAAGATG
This sequence comes from Hydrochoerus hydrochaeris, assembly GCA_004027455.1. Lineage (NCBI taxonomy): Eukaryota > Metazoa > Chordata > Mammalia > Rodentia > Hydrochaeridae > Hydrochoerus > Hydrochoerus hydrochaeris. Next base: position 108,385 of record PVLA01004954.1, on the reverse strand, counting down.
AGGAATCACAATGTCTTATACACTAACATTAAAACATCATAAAACTCAGGATTATAGACACAGGACAAAATGTGACTGATTTAGATATATTACTAAATTTTGTTATTCAATGTTTTGCATATAATTAAAGATATTTATACTGTTTTGATGCTATTTTGATATCAAAGTCATGGTGCATCTAAGATTGCCAAAGCAAATGAAAACTTTTATTTCATTTTGATGCTATAAAATTGTTAAATAGCAATGAAAATATTCACTGAAATATTCAAAGCTATCTGAAGTAGAAAATGTAATTTAATTTTTTATGTTTTTTATGTAATTTAATTTAATGTTGGGTTGAGAATATGTCTTTACCCATGAATCATGGTGCATAGGTGAGAAACACCTCCCAGAATTCATTTATTCTCTTATATTTGAGCCACCCTCTCCTAGTCCTTCATCTAAAAGATTGCAGAACTAGGAAATACATACACTAGCATCATCCTGAAGATGTCTCACATTTCCTCACCAGTTACAAATCTTCAGAAAGTTATATACAGTGCTCAGCAGTATACATAACTAGACCAGATGCTAACCTCAAAGCCCTGTATATGAAGCCATGAGACACTGACAACTTTATGATTCCCACTCAGATAAAGTTACATATTATAAACATATTAATTCTATATGTGAAGAAGGTTAATAAATATAGGTTAGCAAAGTGTACAGGTGCTAAAAAGAAATGGGTCAGAATGGTTGAAACTGACAAATTTAGCCTGAAAAATCTTTTTTGGCAGGGACAAGTCTGGCATAGACAGGATTTTTAAGACAGAATAGACACCATTTTGGAAGGCTGAGTTAGAAATTTTGATATAAATAAAAATGATTTGACAAGAGCATAACACATCCAATCTTTATTTGGGGAATAATAGAGGTTAAAATACAAGAAGCTTATATTAAGCTTCTACAAATGTTTGTGGAATTGAAGAGTAATGCTTAATCTTTTCTATCTCCACAGACTGAAGAATAAATTGTTTACCCTGGGTAAGATAAATTTAAAATCAAAATAATTAAGTGGTATATATTGAACCCTGCACATATAATGCATTATTTAAGTGATAAACAGGGGTCTAACGTGCAACCTTCATGAGAAGATGGGTAGCACAGGGAAATGAGAGTCTCTAAGAAAACAGCTAGGAGGCAGGTGTGGAGATGGGGTATAGCTGTGGCTTCTGAGACAGGGAGAGAGGGGGGTATGACTAGACACATCAGTTCTCTGCTTTAAATGTTGATAAATAAGCTTCATTCAGAAACTATGAAAGATGGATGTCAGCAGCTAGAGTAAGTGGACTTTCAGGGAGAAAGCCCTGAGCATCTCTGTCTTGCTTTCCACTGACTGACAGCCTCTGCTTTCATCACACTGGTCAGAACCCCCCAAGACTGTGGTCAGAAGCTGGGTTGGGAGCCTTGGGATACATTTCCCTGGTGGTTTTTACAGGCGAGTAATATCTTAGGATCCAGGAAAGTGTACCAAACAATTCTCATTGATCCTTGAATTTTATCATCACTCTGAGTTATGTCAATTCTTACTGCCAAGGACTACAGATTTTTAGGGCAATTTTGATGCAAATCTATGTGAACATTATAGTTTAATGTCTCAATCCTTCTACTTCTTCAACTGAGCACCGAATTTCCAAAATCGAACAGGAAAGTTTAAATTTCCCAGATAACCTGTATGTCCCTCCTTGCCTATGGACCAGTCACTAAGTCTGACATATCATAGAATCATTGTGATTTTTCACTTTTGAGCATTTAATTTTCTTCTTTGGTTAAATCTAAATAAATACTTCTTGATTAGAAGGGACAGCTGGATATTTGAACAGGTGGTTGCAGAAGATTATGGAGTAGCTTCTCAGGAAAACATTCCTAACTAGATACACAGCCATCTGTCCAACATTGTTTAAAAATTGTTGTGTGTAGGAAAATAGATGAAACAATATCTTAATGGTCCACTTATAAAATTTTCATAATAAAACTCTAGGTCAGGTAAGAGGAGGGGATTGATAACTACAGCCATGCATTTTTTCACAAAGAAATCATTTTAAAACAGAATTTTTCAAAGTGAACCCCACGAGTTCTAAAATTAAGACTTTAATGAGTAGTAACCGATGAAAACAGAACTCTGAAAAATGCAACTGAGAATTGTGAGTTAAGCAATGTTGAAGAGATTTTATTTTGTTTAGTCCTCTTTTTCATGCTAGAAATATTTAGGACCTTTAAGATGTTACCACACAATGTGACTTGCCAAATAAGGAGTAGATTGTGAAGCAAATTACGAAAGTATAGAAATCTGCACTGGGTGGTCAACAGTCTAACCAGAATTAAGAACAAGAAATACATTTTTCATACCCTTCTCCATCTTGTCATGATTCAGTGTTGAGAAAAATGGGACATTGAGAAGCAAGATGGTGACCCAGTGGGTCCCCATCTATGAGAAGCTTGCTGGGTCCTAGTCCTCTGTGATCCATCCTGTCCTACATTATGTAAGGCAGAAAAAAATCCCAGCAGAAATTACCAGAAAGACCAACAGTGAGGCCAGGGCTCACAAAGGGAGAGCAGGGTGTGTCACATGCATGGAATCATGGGTTAGTGACATGCATTGGTGCAGAATTAGGCAGTGCTGGGGGCATCGCCAGAGGCAGATAGTGCACTGCGAGTGAACCCCCAAAGCAGATGAGGAGGGGCAAGCATCACGTAGGTTAACTGAAAAAACTCAGTGACAGGAACAAAATTTACATGGGCGTTGAAAAGCAAAGCTAACATTTACGTGTCTGTTAGGGGATGAAATTCACAGATTTGTGTTACTGTGCAAAGGTTCATTACGGATACATTTTTCTTGTTAAAAAATATTTACAACAGTATTTTTCAGAGTTAAACATCAGAGTTAGATGAACCACTGTAGGCCAATAAGATGACACAGCTGGTGCTGGTGGCTACTCCTAGAAGCCCAGCACTCTGGAAGGCTGAGGCAGGAGGTTTCACGCCAGCCTGGGTGAGTTAGCAAGACTGTCCCAAAATAAGAAACAAAAAGGGGTGGGAAACATAGCTTGGTGCAAAATCTCTAGGTTCAAAACACAGTACCACACACATAAAAGGAGGCTCTTGTTACGCTGAATTACACTTAATTTTAAATCAGTCCTGACATCCCTAAATCCAACACTATTTTCAATTTCAGTTTTTAATCATTTGGTCTTCTGTTTTCAACTCTGTGGTCAAAATTTGTTTTAAGGGTATCCATTGTAAACTCAATATAGTCTCTGTTCAATTATTTCATATTTGAGGGAAATTGTGAAAATAACATTACCTGAAAGTGTGTGCATTTGAAGAGCAGTTTTTAATGTATTTAGCATCTAAAATAATTGCTGATAACTTGTAATCTTCCTTCTTGGTCTAGATATCCCATGCCTTTTTCTCTTTTCATAAGCTTTCTATTAGAAAACGTTGTGGCATTGCTGGCCTGGTATATATGATTCATTGCAGTTCTAATTTATTAACCGGTGCTATCAAAGACTGATGACTAGTGAGTGGTATAAACCTGAGGGAAGCCCTGCAACAGTAGGCTTCATACATCATCTTGATAACCCACTTGGATGCGCATGAGTGGAATTCTTATCAATTGATCAAATAGCGCAAGACTTGAAAGGCTATCAATAAGTAGATGTTTCACACTCAAAAAAGTTTCAGTAAAAGACTGGCATTTTAGGCTAAATTCAGTAAGCTGCAATTTCATCATTATTTTTAAGTATTCTGCTTTGATTTCATTAACCATACATTTTATCTCTGCTGCTGAAAATGTAGCTTGCCAGCCTATATAAAAAAGATTGAAGAGATACCACAGAGATTAAGCTAGATTTGAATCAACAGTGGATGTCACAGTTAATATACTCAGCGGAATCTAAGGCCGCTGCCAAATGGAAATTAAGTGTGAGAAGAATATCAATCTCCTTTCCTTCTCTGCTAGTTAGACTGTGATGGGACGCCTCTGTTCAGTCAAGTGTTCAGCCCATTTTAAAAGAGTCTTTAACAAACTAAAATTGGATTGCAATGCTGAAGATTCAGTATCATGAAGAGAACCAGAGATTTATCAGCTACCCTGGGTCTATATATGAATGAGACGATTGTTTAACCATGCTACAACACAGTAAATTCTTTTCAATCAACAAACTTTCACTGGAGGCCTAAGATGGACTAGCTTTCAGGATGATATGGAACCAATGAACCAGCTCTTTCCTAATCATGAACACAGAAATAATTGTGACATCATGTACAATCAATAAATATCACTAGATACACTCATATCCACGCTTGTCCGATTGAAAAAAAACTAAAAAACTTGGGGTTTTTTGCTTGAATTCTCTAGTGTTGAATTTCTGACAGGTGAGAACAATATCACCAGGCACATTTTCTATGCTTTTTACAGCAGTTAGTCAGTGTTTCTCAAGCTACTTTATATGACCATGTTCTGCATGAGAATATGCATTTTCATTCAATTAACAAAGACGCACAACCTACCTAATGAATCAATTAAATATTAAGTGATAAAATTATATCAGACATGCTTGTGCTTTGCAGCATGACAAACAATTAAAATGTCTAAACATTTTGCCTACCTACCCCTCTCCCCAAAGCAAGTCAGTTTTGTCTTCTTGAAAGCAATATTGTCCCCACCACAAAAGCAGGCTGGCAGTGATGCATCCTGTGTATGTTTATTCATATAATATCCCCATGCCCGGGACACAGTGCTAATTCTGCTTTCCTAATAAAGCATCCATTGGAAGCACTTAATATTTGTAAGCTTTAAAGTTTGTTTTCTATGTGTTTTTTCTCATCAAATGCGTTTAACTTTAAATGATTACTTAACTCATCAAAGGAAACCATTTAAAGTACATCCATCCAGGTAGACAGATACATGATGGGAAACAGTAACAATTACTTTGTATTATCTTTCCATGATTTGTGCTTTTGGCTTTATATTTAAACTCTTAATGCATTTTCTAGTTAAATTATACATCGAGTGTTTTATTAGAATTATTCAATGCCATTTGCATTAATAAATCTGCCTTCCAATTATTTCACAGATTATATTAATAACCCTGCAATCCCAGACTCTCTTCATTTCACTCTGAAATCTTTCCTTTCGTCAACTGTACACATGACCCACAGACATGGCCCTGAAGTTCAGAATTATACAAGATAGAAAGACACAAAAGATCAATTTAGGGTAACAAAGATAACTTTATTATTTCAGCCTTTGAAGTCCAAATTCAAAGCCAGTCAGAGATACCAGTTGTTCTACAAAAGTTTGCCAGAAAAGCAGCACTCTAGGAATATGAAAGGAGAGAAAGCGTTTTTCTAAGTGAGGAAGTGGCAGCTATTCCTGCCCCAGTTTGAACTGGTTCCAGTGCTGAGTGATGGCTTAATTGCATATTATGATTTTTTTCTCCCTCTGGTGTTACCAGATAACGAATACTGAATCCTTCTAGTCTTTCAAGGTCCAGTCTTAGTTGATTTTTGTATGTGCATCTTTGCTTTTGTACCTATTGATATCCTATTTTTACCCACCACAAGTAGGCTGACAAATGGATTTTTCCAAACTTTAATCCCAGCTTACATGAAAGAAAAATCTCATTACAGGTATTGTCTTTATGATTAATGTACTTGTACTGTGCACATGAATTATGTTTTCATAAATGCTCTGAATGAAACATTAACTTTAAAGAAGTAAGTCAAGAAAACAGCCACAAGATCTTTTCAAAAGTTTTTTGTACCTATGAAGCTCATGTTGTATTTTACAACCATCTTTGACCAATCTTTTGTTCTTATGTGAATTCACTGACTCGAGATACCCTTTTTAGTCATATTATTCATTCGTATTTCAGACAAATATCTAACCATAGATATCTCTAAGGTCATTTTCAACCATAAGTTATATGAAGGAACTGGTGTTCTTCCTGCAGCTGAATTTTTTGGTGGTAACTAAACTTATGATTTAATAAGCCTTGTCTGAAAATCATGTGACAGACAATATTGCCAAAGATAAATTATAGAGATGTGAATATATATAAATATATATTTATATGTATATGAAAAGAATATATAAAATAAGCAGGAACTCAACCATTTCCAGGGGCATATAGTAATTACCTAGTTCAACACTAAATTTGAATCCACAAATACTTATATTTTATTTCAAATGGTTTCATTCTCAAGATAAGAATCACATGAAGACTGTGTATGTGATCTAAGAGATGTTGAGAAATTTGCCCTATTCTTGATTCTGAGTTAGACTTCACTGTGAGGTAGACTAACTGGACAATCCTTATATTTGCGTACGTGGCATCCACTGCACTTCTCTTGCAGAGATGAGATTCATTTCAGCACCTCTCTCATTTGAAATTGAGGAAGGACAGATAAAATGAGGACCACTGCAGAACATTACCAACAGAGCTGTGGCATATCACAAAGTCATATCCTTGCTTTCTTATATTCCTCCCTCTTTCTTATATTCCTCCCTCTTTTTCATGTTTTATCATCAACAGTTGCTGCAGTTTTTGTCACAGCAAAGTCTCACTCCTTTCAGTCCTAATTATAAATGTGTCCAGTTCACCGGTATAGGACACAGCATCTGTAAATTAAGCTCATTAGAGAACTGAGGGAAGCGGTTTTATTTAAATTAGTCATCAGAGAGCTGTAGTTTAGGTTGATATTTATGAGAACATAATTAGCCAGGAGTAGGCAGAGACTACAAATCTCTATCCCCACAGTAAACAAACACCTTGTCTCAGACTAGATAAGACTACAAAACCACTGTGTCATGCTGTGCAATGCTAGGAAAAGAAAGAAGAGGAAGAGCACAAAGAAGAAGGGAGAAGAGAGAAGCTGGGAAGGAAATAAAGAAAATAGGAAAGGAGGGAGGAGGAAGCAGAGGGCAGTGGATCTGAGCTCTGGCACCTTTCCTGTCCGTGATGGAGAACCCATTGATATCCTCTGAATCACTCTCCTCAATTCTGTTATGTCCTAAGGTACCTAGGTGTTAACTAGCCCCATTCTGGGTCTCACAGTGAAGCAGAGATAAGTAAAAAGCTGGTGGTAAAGCTGGAAAGATTTATGTTTGAAAGCAGATCACTTACTAGTGTGAAGGAAACTTATTCAAAAAAAAAAAAGAGAAGAAAAAATAGAGAAATTCAATGTGCAGTCTTTGAATTTTTGTTGAATTTGGAGTGGGAGAGAGAACTTTCAAAGCAATCTCGTCTCCAATAAAATATTAAGAGATGGAGAAATGAAAATAGTTTAAAGACGTTTTGCTGTAGTTCATAGGTAATTTTTTTCTGTGTGCATTTAAGATAGAGTAAAAATCTTAATTTGCACACATAATTCATGCCGGAAACATGCTTGTAATCCAGGCACTTGTGTACCAAAATTAATTTCCCCAAAAGAAATAATAGAAACAAACAAAAACAATGGAAACTCAGATGATTCCTTTCACAGCCCAAAAACATTTACATAAAAATGACTACAACACAGTAATATAATAAAAAACAATAAAAAATTTACAAAATGTCAATAAAAATGAATTAAACCTTGAAAATCTTTGGGACTGGTGGGAGGGAGCCAAGAGAGAGGAGAGTTATGGAATGAGATGACTTTCACTGTCACTAGCAGGACTGCTGCTCTTTTCATAGAGCTTTAAAAAGGAACCTATAAGGTGACACTTGCTATTGCCTCCTTTTGAGAGCTTTATAGAAACATGATAGAGCATTACATTAAACAGATTCATTGCTTGCACTGATCGGCTTTATTCAGGTGATGTTTTTCTGAGAAATTTTGCGGTTTCCCACATTTTACACATCTCCCTAATCTCATTTTAATCAAGAAAGACCTCTGTGTTTTTCTCCTCTATATCCTCCTCTTAGTGTGAAATGATTACCCACAATAGAAGACAGAGACAGAGGGAGGAGAGAGAGACAGAGACAGAGACACAGACACAGACAGAGACAGAGAAAATTCACTGGTTTCCTTGTGATTGTGACATCCAGCATCACATACTATTCATACAGCAAGACACTTCTAGTTTATCAAGTTAAAAATTATTAGAAATGCCTCTTTTCATATCTTTACTCTTTTTGTTTCTCTCTCTTGTCTAATTGCTCTGGCTAGTATTTCCAGTACTATGTTGAATAGGAGCAGTGATAAGGGACATCCTTGTTTTATGCCTGATTTTAAGATAAAGGCTTAAACTATCATTATTTGCAGATGACATGATACTATCCATAGAAGACCCCCAAAACTCCATTGAAAGACTCCTAGATATAGTAAATAAATTCAGCAATGTAGCTGAATACAAAGTCAGCACTCAAAAATCAATAGCATTCTTATATGCGAAAACAACAAAATCACCAAGAGAGAAATAAGAGAAGCCACACCCTTCACAATAGCATCCAAAAAAATGAAATACTTAGGAATCAATCTAACGAAAGCAGTAAAAGTTATAGAGGGAAAATTATAATACCCTGAAAAAAGAAATTGAAGAGGACCTCAGAAAATGGAAAGACATCCCTTGTTCATGAATAGGAAGAATAAATATTGTGAAAATGGCCATTCTCCCAAAATTGTTATACAGATTCAATGCAATCCCAATGAAAATACCACTAACATACCTCCTAGATCTAGAGAAATCACTCCTCAAATTCATGTGGAACCAGAAGAGACCTAAAATAGCAAAAGCAATTCCAAGCAGCAAAGCCAAGGCAGGAGACATCACAATCCCTGACTTGAAGTCATACTACAAAGCTACTATAATAAAACCAACATGGTACTGTCATAAAAGCAGATCTGAAGATCAATGGAATAGGTTAGAAGATACAACCACAACTACAAACACACTCAACCACCTTATCTTTGATAAAGGGGCCAAACATGTTCACTGGAAGAACGATAGTCTCTTTAATAAATGGTACCAGAAAAACTAGCTTTCCATATGCCAAAAACTAAAACTAGATCCATACCTGTCACCATGTACTAAACTAAAATCTAAATGGATCAAAGATCTAGATACTAAAACAGAAACACTAAATCTGTTAGAAGACAAAGAGGTAAAAATTGCAAAGACATAGGGATAGGTAGAGAATTCATGAATAAGAACCAAACCACATGGGAAATATGTCCCAGAACCAATAACTGGGACCACATTTCTGCATTTCAAAAGAAATCTACATCACAGTGAAAAGAAAACCCACAAATTGGGAAAAAATCTTAGTGAACTGTCCCTCAGACAAAGGACTTCTGTCTAGAACTTATAAAGAATTAAAAAAAAATCAGACCCCCGAAATTCAAAGACCCAATTAAAAAATGGGCCTCTGAGATGAACACATAGTTCTCAGATGAAGAAATATGAATGGAAAATAAATACATGAAAAAATGTTCATCATCATTAGTCATTGGAGAAATGCAAATTAAAACCACAATGAGATTCCATCTCACTCCAGAAAGAATGGCCAGGATAAAGACAACTACCAACAACTGCTGCTGAGGCCATGGGGAAAACAGAACAATTCTGCACTGTTGGTGGGCACGTAGACTGGTGCAATCACTGTGGAGGTCAGTCTGGAAATTCCTCAAAAAGCTGGGATTGGAAGTCCCATTTGACCCAGCTATTCCACTCCTAGGGATATTCCCAGAAGAACTGAAAATATCATACCACAGTGATACATGTGCACCCATGTTTATAGCAGCACAATTTATAATAGCCAGATCCCGGAAACAACCTAAATGCCCACCAACTAAGGAATAGATAAAAAGGATGTGGTATTTTTATACAATGAAATACTACTCAGCTATAAAGAATGATCACATTGAGATACTTGTAAGTAAATGAATGCAACTTAGACCATACTCATAAGTGAAATAAATCAAACTCACATGTATAAATACTATATAGTCTCCCTAGTGTAAGAAATGAGAAGAGTACATAAGATTTTATGGTAATCATGGTTCCCCATTATATTGCTTTGAAGTCTTATAATGTTTTCATTCATTGGTTGGAATGGTTTTATTCTGTTTTGGTTTGATCTTATTATGTGTGATGGTATGAACAGCTACTTTGAAGAAAATAAGACATATGGCAGCCATAGCTGATTTAATATCATCTTACTTTGAAGTCCAACCATGCTTTTGTTCTTCTATTACCATTGGTTCTCTCATGTTGTATCTTATTGGATTTTAATATGTGTAATAATATAAACAAATTTTTATGGAAAATGATTTAGTATAGTAGCCATTGTTCATTTTCTGTTATTTGGTTCAGAATGTCTTGTAATAGTTTCATTCTCTTGAATGGTTTTATTCTATTTTGTTATGTTTGATATTATTGTGTGTGAAGCTATGCTCAACTATTTCAAAGAAAGAGACATGGTAGCTACTGTTGATACCCAATTTTCTTGTTGTGAAGTGCTGTGTTGCTTGCATTGTTCTGTTCTGATCTGCTTTATTCTGTTCTCTTTTGTTCTATTCTCTGTAAAATAAAATTTTAAAAAAAATTTTTAAAAGAAAGAAAATGGAGGAGGAAAATTATTAGAAATGTTTTCTTGTCTTGTAGAACATACGTAGCACAAGTCATTTAAAATCCAAGGTTTGAGTATATTTTGATGTTTTTCAGACTGTTTCCAGAATCTCCACTTTCCACTATCTAAGTGCTTATATCCTAGATCATATATTGATACAGCAACTCATCCTAAATGCCTGAGAGCATCCAGTTACTTTCAAATCGTAAAGAAGTGACTTTAAAAATAGGAGTATAGGTGAATTATTCAAACTGCATTCAGGTATGCTGGCATATTTCTCTTCTATCATGAACAGAAACAGAAATTTCCCTACAATGAAGCAGTAATTAGTAGAAAAACCAAGTAAAAGGCAAGTCTCCAACTAGTTTTCTTTACTTAACAAATTCTTTGGTTTTAGAAGAATGTCTTAGAACAAAATCCGGTTATATGTCAGATATAGACTGGTAAGAAGTGGAGAGCAGACAAAAAACTGACAGTATTCACAAAATGATTACAAAGCTGTTTTTCATCTAGAATTTTCTTTTTTAAATGTATTCATTTTATTATTCCATATTAATTACACAGAGTAATGGGTTTTATTGTGACATAATTTTCTTTCTTTTACAATTCGAGCTTTCTCAGCATCATTTTCTCCTGAAATGAAAGATTAGGAATCTGTTACCTGCCAGCCCATTGATCATAGCTCCCATCAGGTTTGAAAGGCTGTTAAATTTTTCAACTGTTAGTTTTCAAGCAAGAGAAGAAGGAAAAGACACCGATGAAGGAGGAAGAAGAAAGGAAAGACTGATGGGCAAAAGTAGATGAATGAACAGATGGCACCTGGCCCTCCTCCCACAGTGCTTGTGAGGAAAATGCAGCTCCTTTTGCTTCATCTTCTGTCTTTATGTAAATAGACTGAACTATTTAGTAAATTATTGTGGCTTCCAGTTTGGAAAGAGTAAGACCCTAGAGGACAATTACACAGAGAAAATTAGAATGTTTTCATAAAACCTGTAAGGAATTTTCTGAAAACAATAAATGGTCAAAAATGACAATATAAATAAGATTTGGGGAAAGAAAAAATTAAAAGAAGTTATAACACACTGACCTTCTTATCCCCACAGTGCTCTTACTCTTGTATCGGGGGCCCACACTAACGCTATTACTCATTATTACCCTACCATCTCAGATGAATGATACCACTGTCTGCCAAGCTTTGGTCACTGCATTTGGATTCCTTGATGCTTCTCAGCTCCCTCTGCCACCCCCAGAACCCCAAAGGGCACTCAGTTTACAACTGACCACTCACAGACTCTCGTTAATGCCCAGATTTGACCTGGCCCAACATAAGATTGGAAAATGGTGGTCAACTTCCATAATAAAAACCTTAACCATTTTCCTGAGCCTTACCTGAGAGGATAAGATTGTCTCCAAAACCATTCAACAACTCAGAAAATCATCCATTAAGTACTTTATGAACTAAAAATAACCAATTTTTTTGAGTGTTTTATTATTCCAGGGGAAATGCAAACAATGGGTGGTGTCCACTGCAGGTGTTAACTCTGACTGCTCCTTCATTTCCCTCTCTCCAGTAGCTCCAAAGACAAAGAATCCACAGAGGAAAACACCTGGCCAAGAAAACACTCACTGTCATCTGAGCATCTCCAGCGTGATGTGGGAAAATACGGGAGGAGAAGAGAAAGAAAACATAATGAGATAGTTCACTTTGTCACTAAGAGTCCTTTGAAGTTGCTCATTAATCTTCTGGGCCATTTTGGCATGTTAATGTCCTACTTTAGAATACTAAGGTCACTAAGTTAAGAAAAAATGGCACTGTTGGCTTTAAATTTCACTGTAATCTGGCTTTGTGAGAACTCGTCTTATTTCAGTCTTATTTTAATTGGTTGTGTCTTCAGTTGGCCTCTTCTGAAATTTGGAAGCTATCTTATTTTAAACTGCCTGAATTTTTCAAGGGAAAGGTGGAACATAGTTGGAGTATTAAAAAGTGTTTTGGTTCTAAACTAACAGGACAGATTTTCACAAAGAATATCAGTGAGGTGTGGATGAATGAATCCCTTTCCATGAACCCAGGCCCCATTCATCAATATTCATGGGAGGAATGTATGTGAAATAATAATTTCGTGTCCAAGGGAAACTTGTGCAGATCTCTATTTATTTTAAATCATTCAATTTCCTTTAGTGGATAATTTTGTGACAAAGAATTTGGACGAAAGCTATAAACATTTTTTTATAAAAGAAACTGTCTGTCATAGGAGATGAATTTCTAGGAATAGAATCAAAGAAGCTGTAACTTATTCAAGAATATTCATTCTATATTTCTTTTGCATACTATCTTAGATTCTTGTCAGTGCTGTTACAAGTTTCTCTAAACATGATGGCAAAGCCCATTATATGTTCTTTTATACTCAGGAGTCAAAGTGTTGACTGAGCTACACTCCTGGAAGCTTTGAAAATGTACACTCTCCCTGGTCTTTCCACCATCCACACACCAGCATCATTCTAACTTCTCTTTCCTTTTGCTCATCATATTTCTTTTTTGACTCTTCTAACTCTGTTTTGAGGGCCACTGTGACTACACTGGGACCACCCACATAATTCAGCATAATCTCCCCATTTTCAAACCCTTAATATATTCATTTCAACCAGTTCTGGAAAGTATGAAAAAATTTTGTCTGCACACTTGAATCACACAAATGTTACTTTTCAATTCACCTTTGTCCTCTCTTCTCAAATATCTCAAACAAAATCAAGCTACTGAGAAATGTAGAAGTCTCTGTTTCTACAATACAGGCATTAGGATTAGGGTAGTAGAAAGAGGCAAAAAGATGAATTCCAAAAGAATTTTTCTTATTCCTCTGGATGCAAGGACTTTCCTTTCATTGACTTAGTGAATGAGTAAAGGCTAAGAAATTGTCACAAATCCTACAAGATTGCCAGATCAACAAATAACAGGTAAATCTTAAAGTGCTATTCTCTCAAAAGTTGTATTAATGTTATGCAAACTTTCTGTGTTCCAATCAAAATGTAGGACCAGCCTAACTAAGTGAATTTCTCGTAAACCTTTAAGGAAAAGCCTCCCTTGATTAGCTAAATGGGTGCTATACACGGCTGCTGTCAAATACCATACAGTGCAGAGCAGGTAAACCAAGTCAGGAGTAGGGCTTACGCAATCCGATCTTGGCAAGATGTATTCTTGTTTAACGTTTTTAGATAAATGTATGTCCAGTCATTATGTATGTTTTCCTCTTTGTGGAGATTCAAGCTGAATGTCAACAATAATCACTTTACAATAGACTTAGAATAATCCTTTTCAAATTTCCTCTCAAACTGTGTTTATGTTTTTCTATAGAAGTATTGCATTTATTAGGAGACTACACTAGGCCACTACATGTGTTTATATTTATCTGTAAAAATCTTCTCAGTTGGGGGCGGGCATAGCTCAGTGATAGAGCACCTGCCTGGCATGTGGAAAATGCAGGGCTCGTTCCCAGCACCATTAAAAAAAAAAAAACTGCCCAATAATTTGTAAGTCAAAAATCTACACTGCAATTATATTGCAACTGTTAGTCGTTAAAAGTAATGCTAATTTCCTTTTTGAAAACATTCATGCAAACATTTTATAATTGAATCACCCTGTTTTAATAGATAGTTCTCTAACATCATTCTAAATATGTCCTCTGGGCAATTCAAGCATTGCAAACTTTCCAGAAAGTGCAGGAATGAGATGAATTCCTTAATCCAGAATCCAGGCCCTCTTCATGTTGACATCCGCAGCATCCGCATCCTGTCACGGTGCAAATGCCCATGGGTATCTGCTGTAGTGGTCTTTATACGAAACACAGATACACACCTTAGGAGCCCATTAACCAAAAGACATCTTTTGAATGGTTGAAAACTAAAGAAAGAAAACTTTAAATCTAACCCTATGTCTCAGTATTGTTGTGGCTCAGGGAAATAGAATTTTTATGATTTATTGATATGATATAACTGCAGAAACAAGCATTGCACTTCCCATAACACGCACATTGTAAACTGGTTGTCCGAGAATTTTCAAAGTGCTCTGAGACGCTTGCTTTGCAAGGTGATCTCCAAACACAGCATTTGTCCAATAAGATCCAGAGGTCGTTACTGACCCACTGCTTAGTGAAAGCAATCAGGTGCCACACAGGGAACGCCAGGCTGTTCAGGGTACAGTGTAAGATGTCACTCCCTGGCCCCAGGCCCCAAGAGCAGTCACACAGTGAAGGACTTTGTGTGTACAGCAGTGCGCGATGCATCCCCAGTGTCGTGAATGACAATGCCCGCTCCTAATCAACTGCGTGGCTTTCTCAGATGTTTAAAGGCTGCGCCTTCGCCTTCCAGAAGGCTGGCTGTGAATCTCTCCATTGCAGCACTGTGTTTGCGCATAGGGTGCTTCCGTTTACCTCCTGCTGGACACAGACATCGCCCCTAAAAACGTCGCGAGGCTGAGAGAAAACGTTACATTCTCAAAACTAGCTAAGAAACCACGCAGCCCGGGGCTGTACACTGAGGAGTCCAATTTGATAACTCCCTTGAGAGACGAGAACATAGCGAGATGTTCATTAAAAGAGTGAAGACAAACGAGGAGCCTGCGTTTATTGACGTTGTCCTTTTGGAGGTGCTGTTATGAACGGTAAAGCTTTATTAGATGAAACAAGAGGCAGTGAACCGTAAAAAATACCAATTACAAATAAGGTTTACAGTTCAGTTTTACATTTCAGAATATGCATTTTTAAAAATCATTGCTATCAGGATTGGTTCTCTTGGATGATTTTATACTCCTTTATATTAATAAGTATATTCTTTTGAAGCTCATGGTCTCCATTGTCTATAGAAATATCAACAAGCTATAGTGATTGTAAGCAACTGATTTTATCATGGTGTAACTGTCCATGTGGCGGCAAGATCCTTCCTTACAAGGCCCTGGCATGTGTCCACCCGCTATGCTGAGCCAGTGGCTAGGGCTGGTCTAGGCCATCTTTTCCCAGATTTCTGTGTGGCACACCCCCTTGGCAGCCAGAGGTAGGCCGGGTGTGGGTCCTGCGATTATGGCAGAGTCAGGTTCCCTGTCACACAGATCCCTTCTACGTGAAATCACGGTGCATGCAGTTGCCACCTGAGCCTCTCAACATTTTGCTGGGGGAACCAGGACTCAAAGAACAGACCCCAACATGCATGTACACCGACCACTGCTCTACCTGTGAATCACACTGGGTGTCTCGTGTTGTCCCCTGGCATCCATGAAATAGTAACAAGTTAAGGTGAGCAGAGAGGGAAATCTCAGCCCCACCAGCTTTTGCGTTTCAGATGACTTATCCCAAATGAGGCCAGAGACAGCATCGTCTGCAGTGCTGCTCCCGTAGTTCTCTCTCCCCCGGATTTCCCCAGGTATTTCTTTGGTTCCTCAGAGTTCAGAAGAGCAGGCTCCCTGTCTCAAAGGCTTCCTCAGTATGTGTACTTTTGAGGGGGAGGGAGAGGAAGTAAAAAATGAAGATGCTTTTGGTCCGTATACTGACTCCCTACGATGAAGGCGATTGTTACATGCGGCAAACATGTAGTAGTAAAAATATAAACTTTAATAAAAAGAAAAAATGTTAGTACTTTGTAAGTTGTGCTCAACTTCTAATTCTCTGAGAGGAGTTCCTTCAACAGACCACAGACTCAGTTGCCTGAACCCCTGCTTCTGTCTGGGGCTTCCCCTTTTCATCATTCCTCCATTTGGCTCCAAGGCTGCTCCTAGCAAGGACTGTAATGCTTTCATCATTGTGGTTTCTCAAGGTTTGTTTTGGACCTAAGGTTCAAAGGATCCATCTGTCCCCTCTCTCCTACCTGTCCTGTGTTGTACTATTTGTACATTGGCTTAAGAAAAGACCGCCTGTTTTGTAAGAGGAACTCAATAAATGATTGCTGAGGGAAGAATGTGATTTCAAAAATGGTGCTTCAAAAAAGAGACACTAACCCTGCTCTTCAGACACCCAACGGTTTAATTTCCATCTTGCTTTCCCACCTCACAGTCTCATCACCTCCTTCAATGCAGTAATGCTGGCACTGCGGGCTTGCATTCTGCGGGGTGCGGGGAGCTGAGGGTCCCAGCGCTTCTGAAGGCTGCCCCAACTGTGGGCTCTGGCAGCCACCTCAGCTGCTGTGTCCCTCCATCACCATTTGTCAAGGGTAAGCACACACCTTCCTGTTCTTCCCCGGGGTTGCGGTTCCCATGTGCACCCAGGTGCCTTGCAAGAAAACGCCAAGCTTCCTTACTATGCAGCAATAACCGTTTTGGGGGGACACTGGCTGTCCCCGCAGAGTGTACTCCTGACTGGTCCTCCCCATGCAGAGTTCTGCCTATTTGCCTGTGAGCAGGAAGCAGACGTCTTGCTTTATGGAGCCTCTTACATGGACTGCTTCCCAGGGTCCTTAGCGTTTCAGACTTTTACAGTGGGTAGTGCTGCTTGGCCTGGTCACTCTGCTCATCCACCGCACTGGAACTGAATGGCCCTGTTCCCTGCTACCCCAGCCGGCAATGTTTTCTCTTGATCACTAGGTCATAAGGTGCTTTTTACACTTACTCGCTTGTCTGGATTAGTCACTTTAGTATACGCCTTGAAAGCAAAGAATTCTCCCTTGTTATTCCCAGAAACTTAGGGAAGATGAAGAAATGAAAGATCTGGATTTGAATCACAAATACTGAAGTCCTGGGAAAATGAAATCTTGAGCTTACATTTCCCTAAAATGCTGATGATAATACCTGTCACACAAGATTTTTATGATGCTAACATGAAGCAATGCATGTAAAGCAAAACACAAATGCCTGGTACAGAGGGATAGTATTACAGGTTTCCCATAAAAACAAAACAGTACACATTTGTCAAATACCACCTAGAGTCTGAGCCAGAGCTACTTAGAGAATTCGTGTGTCTTCTTGACTACTAGCATCATATTGTGAATATTTGTATAGTGTGCTTGTCTCAGTTTCAAAAATATATAGGGAGAGCCAGGCATGGTGATGCATGCCTATAATCTTAGAACTCTGGAGGCTGAGGCAGGAGAATTGCTGTGAATTTGAGGCCAGCCTGGGCTATCTAAGCAAGTTCAAGGCCAGCCTGAACTGCATAGTAAAAGTCTGACCCCCCAAAAAAAGTAAAAAAAAAAAATCACTGGAAAAATGATATGTTCCATTATTAGTCACTGATTATATTAAAAATGTTGTGTTAAAAATCATAATATAATCATTAAAAAGTATTAACAATATGGGTATTTCTAGTAAAAATATTCATTACAGCAATTTCATATTGCTGAAAATGTAACAAAATATATTGAGTATTTGTGTTTCATTAAAAATATTTAATCTTCTGTAATTCACACTCAAAAATTATAATATATAACATTCTACATTTGACTTCTGTACTTTTTCAGAGAAGATATTAATGGTCTCAAAAATCAACTTAACACAAGCTTTTCTACATCATTTATCTTAAACAATTTATAGAGGGCTTCTCGGTATCTTTAAAATGTATACTCTGCCAGAATAATGATTATTTGTAAAGCAAGCCTGTTTTGCTCAAAATTAACTAAAAGACATCTCTCCATTGGGGTTTTATTCAGAAAGATGTTGAAGCATTTCCTGATAATTTAGTTTAAGGCTTCACTTGTGGGAAAGAAGGCACCGAATCTGGAGGCCCAAATGATCTAAAGCCACTTTGAAATAAGAGCTGGCAGAGAAAAAATGTTAGTGCAAAAGAGTCACTGTGTTAAAAAATGTCCTTCCTCATGAATCCTAAAGCTTTTCATATTATTAACTTGCACTGGAGTTGAGCCAATAATATAAGTCAAAATGCCTCATATATATTTAGTCAAATGAAGTTTATCTTTGTACAATCAGATGGATTAAGTAGAATTTTATTAGTTTATTAAGCATTTCTCAATGTACTTAATGGTTTTTGGCTATGTCAGACTCTCCAAAACCCAAGTTATCTATCTCTATGAAAAAGAAATCCATCAGTACAATGGCACACACCTGTAATCCCATCTACTTGCAAGTCTGAGATAGAAAGACCGCAAGTCTGTCTGAGGTCAGCCTGGGCACTGCAGGAAGAGCCTCTCTCAATACAAAAATCTAAAAGAAAGCTGGAATATAGCTCAGCGGTAAAGAGCTTGCCTAGAATGTGGGAAGCCTAGTGTCCCACTACAATACAAACACACACAAAATAATCTATGGTTAGTCATTAATCTCTGAAAAAAATATATCTACTTATGAAAATTCATTTCAAGTAGAAATTTTATTTTTCCCAATAAATCATACTGCAAGCAGCAACTATCTCAGATTCATAAAGGAAGGATTTTTCTGGCACATAATAATAAAAAGCACATTCTTGAATAGAATTTTCAGCAATTTGAATAATAATTATCATTTTCAACAAGAAAATAGCAACACTTCATAGGTAGTAGCCTTTAAAGCATCTAGGAAGTCCATGCCGTGCAGTCACAACGTGGAATATTTCTAACTGGCCATTTTGGACTACTAACTTCATGATCATTCCTTGATACAGTTATGTATTTCAGCTAATCACATTCTAACTACTCCCAAAGTTTTAAAAATAATGTTTATATATCTTCTGATACTCAGAAAATTTAGCAGTATCAATGGCGTTCTTACAGTAATTAAGGAATAGAAACCACTAGAGGTATTACATAAATTTTTCCGGGCTTTATTTTTGAAAGTCTAGAAGGCAAATGGCTATTATACTTCATTACAGATTAAAGTGATTGGATATTTATATTTAAATGAGCATGATGAGACTAACTGATATAATACATATTTCTAGAGATCTTTTGTTCTAGCAGCACTTTTAATGATGCAAGAATAACATAAACTAATACCTTGGTCAAAAAAATGAATGGGGTATCGAGTAAATTTAACATTTCACCAGTATTGAAAGGTGATAGAATGAAGAAATCTGATTGTTTCCTCAAACTAAAATTATATGAATTGTATTCATGGTGGAGAAGTTACCCAAACCTGAATGGTGCTTCCTTTTCAGTTTATGACGGTAGATTCTCACGTCTTCTTAGGCCCCGTAAGTTTTAAGCATTTTCAGTAGCTTAGAAAGGGGTTTTGCTGTTGTTGGTGTGTTTGCCTAATTGACCTAAAAGAGGCATATATTTTGCTTGCACAATTGGATAAAATTTTGCACGTCTGGGCCATCAGGCTGATCAAAATGTTGACAATCCCATCACTCTCAGATCTCCCCTACCTGCATCACCTGCATCCCCCAGTCCATCCCTGGACTGCCATAGAGTTGCTCTGTGTTGTTATAAATTAGTGTTTTCTAGATTTCCTTTAAATTAGAATCATAAAATATGCACCTTTTTGTGATCTGGTCTCTTTCTTGCAACATAATGACCTTGCTATTTGTAAAGATACTTTGTGTAGAACACATGGCAGTAATGTTTCTTTACTTGTAGCAATATTGTAGTTCTATTAATAAAATGATAGGATAAATTACAAAATAATAGTGGAATGATCTGGCAGGGAAGTTTGTAGAACTAAAATGATTCCTATCAAAAAAAGAAACTCATTATGTAAAAAGTGGTTATAAGATTACTATGGTTCAGTGATTATTATTATGACTTTAAATTGCAAGATATTAACAGTAAATTGTTTCTATTACTTTATCATATTTAGTATATAAATTCATTTTCTTCTTTCTTGATAGGCAGAATTATTCAGCTCCTGAGACCCACAGGGGGAAAAAAAAATCTTTTCTTAACAAATACAGAGAATAAACAGATAAAACCAGACCCCCTGGTAATGTTACTCAGATGCCACTGTTTCAGGAATTTATCTGGGCACATACATTATTCACACACTTCAGACTCTTGATAAGCAAGGACTGCATAAATGCAAATATTGCTATGGTTGGCATTTCCTGCGGAACTTCAGGCGTCCTCTTCTTAGAAACATAATTAAAATTTGCATATTCTTATTAAATGAAACTATTTGAGGGGACTCATTTGGTGGCTCTCAAAATAGAACTTTGTTTTCAGACATAGTTTATGAATGTTACATAATGCATCCCCAAGGCTTCAAAAGAAAATGTCAAGGGACCTCCTGCGAGAGTTTTGCCTCAAATTCTAGTGTGTCAGCTTGGTTTTGTAAGGCACGTTTTAAAATGGAAATTGCCAACATCCATAATTGAAAACTAGAGACCTTGGGGTTCCATGCAAGAGCACCCAGGAGGCCGGGAGTTGGGCAAATTGCGTGCTGAGGGGAGCACAATCTGCATGGGCCAGGTGGGCTGCTCCGGGGACGAAGATAACTTCCAGCAAGCTCCGTGACCTTACCCTGTCATCTTTCCACATACCAGGGGCCAACTCCAACTGCACACAGTGCAACACCTGATACAAACTGACACTGCACTTAGGAGTCCAACAGGCAAACAAAGGCTAAATGAGCATGCTTTCAAGGTGGGTTCAGATCCGGACCTTGTATGGGCGGGGAGGGGATTGCTTGCTCACCGTAAGAAAGCGAGGGGCAGGGAGTGTAGGCTACCACTTTGCTACCACAAAGCGACCTGATAGCAAAGGAGCGGTGTCCTTCAAAATCCGAGGAGAATGAAAAGAAACATTGTCTGTAGCTACGAAAACAGAGCCCACTGAAACAGTGCTCCGGGTGCAGTGCCTTTCTGCTCGCTGCAAAAGTGGCATTTCACATGCAAAGAGAGGAAGCTTTGCTGCTGCTTCGGGGGCATTGAGCAAGAGTCAAAAGCACGCAGAGTGAGGTCAGGGTGCGCACTGCTCTCGGGCTTCCTGTGAGCTTCCCTGGGAAGCAGGGGTGCACCGAGTCTGCTCAGGGAGTTCAGCGAGTGCGCAATGATGATATTTACAAAATGCCGCCTCCCTGCGTGTTCTCACGCATGGGCACAATTTAACTGAGCTCCAAGAACAAAATATATGGAGGCATTTTTAGTAGGTGAAGAGGTGGGAACGTGCAAGAGGGAAGCACCTGTCCGCAATTTAGAAAACAGATGTAAAGGAACTGGGTACAGGAAAGAGCTTCACACAGAGTGAACTGTCAAAACCTACCCCTAAGAGAATCACATACTCAAGGAAGATATTTCAGGTGATCATGGTGATATTTACAGACAAGTAAGCATCGGGTATTTTGAACACCATATATATCACAGCTTTCATTTGGGAATTTTATGGGTTGTATTCTGGAAAAGTCCAGCTTCAAGAGTGACTGAGACAAGTTCTGTGGTGACAGTTTTTATTTTGTAAATATTTAAAGGAAGTCAGGAACAGATTCACATTATCTTGTCTGATTTTTCCAATTAAGCATAATTAAAGAGGTAAAAAAATTTATCCATTGGGAATTCCAAAAAAAATTGGAATTTTTCTCTTTGATGTGGAGTTGTGGCATTCAAATTAAATGCAGTGTGACATGATTATTTAAATTTTCTAGTAGCCACTTTCAAAAAGAAATTGGAATGAGAAATTCATTTAATTAACATAATTTAAAACAATAACATATTCAAAACATAATCTTTTTAGAATATTTAATGCAATTATGAAACAAAATTATGTTTCAAATATATTGCTTTAAGTAATTTCCTTAATTAGTGTGAAATTTATTGATAGTATATTCATTAAACTTATTGACAGGCGTAAATGCTCTTAAATTATCTTAATAGACTTTTCAGTCAATTTCTCTATAGCACTATTGATTAATTGTGATCTGCATATTCATATTAGAGAAATGGGTACAATCTTTATTATTTATTTGTATATGAAAATATTAACATTCAGTATAAATTATCAAACCTGTCCAGTTTGAGATAGAGCTTCATATTTAATATTTATTTTGTTATGCATCACCAGAAAAAGAACAACCATTATAGCATAATTTATTGGGTCTGTGGTATTTGGATTTTAACAATCACTTATTTTGTTTTTAAAAATCTTGAACGCAAAAGTAACGTGACAGTGATCTTTTGTAAATACTTTTACAGTCTAATCAATAAGCACTGGCAAAGAGCACACACCCTTAAATTAACTCTATGTTTCATTCAACAGTACTACAAATTAAAGATCCATGCTCAGCAAACTTAGCAAGTGTAACTACAAAGATTTGCTAAAATCTGCCTTAGAACATCCAGTGCTAGTGTTTGAATGGATATCATGTAATGGAATGAAGCCGTAACAGGGACATCACTATCTTGTAGTAAAGGTCGAATATATTTGGATTTACATAACCTCAACATAGCTGGCATAGCATATTCACCATGGTAGAAATTTTTTTCATACCCAGATAAAACACTTCATTGTTAAGTGCAAAAGTTTCAAGCATTACTCCCCAAGGTTGATTTTCCAGACTGCATCCTTATATGGCACCAAATGCTTGTAAATCCGCTAAACTATAGTGCAGCACACAGGCTACTCTCTAACACTGTATGCCTCATGAAATATATGCAAGTTTTAAAATTTTTATACAAATTGTGCTTTATATGACTTCAACCTTTTATATCCTGAAAACAAATGTTTTGATGGCTTAATTAAAAATATTTCACTTTCTGAAGACCGTGAGTTTTAGTTTTTACATTTGAATCATAGACTTTAATAACCAAGGTAATAATTTGCCTTCTCTTCACCTAAAAGTTTTCTGTGAGCCTATGTGCATGTGCACAAGCAAGCCGTTTCATAGTTGGCCAAATTTGAAAAATCTGATCTTACTAATAAGCCTTTAAAATGACAATCCCACAAGGAGCTGTATGGGACTGAGAAGGCCAGAAAGTGGGGAGTAGGGGCAAAGGACCCTGAAAAGGGAATGGACCTATAAGCTACACCGCAAGCAGGTGTGGAAATGTCTTGGAGAAATCCTTTAATTTGCATAATTAATGCATGCCAATAAGAAATTTCAAAAACTGTTAGAAATTTACTTTTGATTTCAAATAAATAATACTTTGTTTTAACATTGTGGAGTTAAAATGCTATATGAAAAAAATTTTTAATAAAATGCTATATCAAATTCACTACTTGCTGAAAAGTACTTTTATTATTTACTTTAGCACCATTACAAATTTTAATAAAGCCATTTTTATACTTAGTTCCATTGCAAAACATATCAGTTTCATTAGGAAATCTGTAATATATTTTCTCCCACTCTTTTACTTGTTCCAATTTTAACCACCAATTTCTTGAGCACTGCTCAGTTAGCCATCATATTACTTTTCTAAGTTACCTTTAGATTAGCTTAATTAGATCAATAAAAAATTAATTAGATTAATCTAAAGTTACCTTCAGATTAGTTGACTGATCAATTAACCATCATATTACTTTTCTGAGTTACCTTTAATAATTCAAACAATTTAATTATAGCATAGTGCAATTTATTATTATTTTATTTACTTGGATTTCACTACAATCCTGTGTAAAATATTCCCATCAAACCTATTGTGATCTGCTATAGGTACATAGTAATAATCATTTAAATTGAAGTATTTATACTTTATAATGTATAGCTATTAATTATATTGGTAATATGATTCTATACGATACTAAAATAATTCAAGCTTTCAATGTACATTACAATACAGCCCTATAGTTCATATAATAAAATGGTTAAAGTGAAATATATTCACTCCCAACTAATTATGTTTAAAGAAAAATATTTTTCATTGCTTCATTCTCTACATTTCACTGTATTAAAAATACATAAAATTAAACAAAGTTCTTATTTAACTGGACTGATCACATTTCTGATATCCAAGAGACGTGTGTAGTTGGTGGCTACACTATAAAACAGCACAGAACCAGAGGCTCCTTTTTCAAAATCACACAACTGGATGTGCCTGGAGCTGTTATTGTGTCCTTCATTTTGTTTCATTGATCCTCGTGTTCGTTTTTGTGCTAGTACCATGTTTTTGTTTTTTTGTTTTTTTATCACTGTAGCTTTGTAATATAATTTAACAGCTGGGCTTGTGATACCTCCTGCTTTACTCTTCTTAACCAGAATAGCTTTTGCTATCTTTTCTGCTTTCACACAAGTTTTAAGATTTTTTTTTTTCTGAATGTGAGGAGTGCTATTGATATTTTCATTGGCATTTTCTGTCTTTCTCAATATATTTATATTTATATTTGGATTTGCATGTAGATTAGGTTTAGATTTAGATATGGTTTTGGTTGATCAGCCATTCTGATAATATTGTTTTGCTTATTCAGGAACAGCGGTTATCTTTCCAATTTCTCATGCTCTCTTCAAACTTCTTTTTTAGAATATTGTAGTTTTCACGATAAAAAAATCTTTCATTTTTTATGGTTGGATTAATACATAATTATTTAAGTTTTCTTAAGGTTAGTTTGACTGGTATTATTTTCCTAACTTTTTTCTAAGTGAGTTCATTGCTGGTGTACAAAAATGTTACTGTTTTTTGGGTTTTGATTTTGTATCCTAGTACATTGTCTAATTTAGTTATTAGTTTTTGGAATTTTGGTGTGAAATTTGGGTCTTTTATATAAAATATCAAGTCATCTATGAATAATGATATTTTCACATGGTCCTCTCTATACATACCTCTTTTATTTCTCTGAATAATGTTTTCAGATACTATAGTGACACCTCAGTCCATAAACTTAATTTATTCCATGGTTCTGGGGAAGAGAGACCCATTTGTGGTCTCCATCCATAGAGAACAGAAGCAAAATTTTGCCAAAACAAGGTATTACCATGCATTGCACAAGCATAGGGAAGCAAATTTAAGGACAGCTTCTATTTTTTCCTCTTTAGTATAAATGTAGGCAATAAGTTTGTCATAAATTGGTTTATCATGTGGAAGAATGTCTTTTCTATACCTGTTTTCTTGAGTATTTTTATCCTGAGTGGATGTTGAATTTTGTCAAAGGCTTTTCTGCAGGTGTTGATTTTTGTCCTTGCTTCTGTTTGTGTGATGTATTACATTTACTGATTTCATAGGTTGAACCATTCTTACCTCCCTAGGATGAAGTCTACTTGGTCGTGATACATGATCTTTCTGGTCATTTGGTTCATTCTGGTTACCAGTGCCTTGTGGAAGACCTTTGCTTCTATGTTCATTAAATTCACTGTCACTATTGATACCAATATATTCTAATTGTTTAAGGTTAATAAAGTGATATAACATCTTTACTATGCAGTTTTCCCATTTTATGAGAATTTTCAAGTGATTTATATTATTTTACTGCGTAATTGTTTTGATTTTTTTCTATCCTCCTTATGAATTATTTCTACTGGATCACTTTACTGGTTTATAAGTACTGTTCTATATTATATTTTCATTATTTTAATTATACTAAATTGAAGGAGAGAGCGCTATTTTTGTTCTTGAAGCAATTTTTTTTAAAATGTCACTTATTTTTCTGACTAGTAACACAACACAGTGTTTAATTAAGCTACATAGAAAGTAAGTTTTACAACTTTTATTTGTCTCAAAATATACAATGTTGTAAAAATAATACTATTATATGTATGTATGTATGTATGTATTCATCCATAGATACTGAAAGGAAATAAACAAGATTGAACCCTTTATATTATAGGTGATAACAAATAGTTTCAAACCTACTCAAGGAAAAACTAACAAATCCCTAAGTGGATAAGGGATAGTGAGTTTTCCTAGCTGATGTAACTGAAATTTTAATAATTTAATAATTTCAAGAGTGCAAAGTTCAAAAGTGCAAAGTGCAGAGAGAAAACTCTCCTGATTTCATGCTCAGATTCAATTTTCAGTCCTGTCTTGACAAGATCATGTTCTAAGTGTTGACGGATGCATCCAGAAGTATTTTCCACGGAGCACTCACTTGTTAGGGTGCCAGCCAAGTAGGAAGAGCTTGATTCACTTAGTGTGGGCCAGTGCTTGCTCTACCACCATATAAAAGGAAAAGTCCAAACTAATAATCTCCACCGAGAAAATCATACAGAGCTGTTCCTGTACTGGAAATCAAGATGAATGGCTGTTGGGGAAAAAAAAATATTTATTCTACAATGATATCATAGGGATATCTTAATTATTGTCCTTTATTATTCAAATTGTCTGCTATACATACAAATGAATTTAAAGTGCATATATAAGAAAAATTAGTAAATAAACTTCAATTTACTTTGTATTGTTGAAGACAGAGGAAAAGGCTCCTTGAAAATAACTGATACATGTTTGTACACTAAGGATCATGATAGCTTAGGCTCTGCAATTACTTGATGTAAATCTATATTACAGAATTTATTATATATGACTGATTTATATATATATATGATTTTAGAATATATTGCTAGAGATATTATTATGACTTCAGCTAAGTAGAAAATAGGTTATTAATTAAAGTATCTTAGCTTTTTTTCAAATACAGAAAATGTCCAGTGAGTACTTTCCACTGGATTTTCCTGTTTAACTGGCCATGTGTAAAACTTTCTGTGATACTAACGTAAGTCATAGATGAACGTGAGCAACTTCTAAACTGCATCAACTTAACCTGACCTTATATGCTACAGACACCTAAAAGAAATAAACTTCATGACAATGATTTCAAGAAAAAACAACACACAGGCTTAAATATTTACAGGGAATGTTTATTTACTATCTATTAAATTTGTTACTACTCTATTAAAATTTTCAGAGTATGAAAGTATTTCTTGAGAGCTGATAATCTTGCACAAATACTAAAAGTCAAATATAAATGCATTAAATTAAAATAGTCCCACTACTGTAACATAACACATATCATTCACAAAAACATTTTATACTTTGATCTATCATTAGAATTTGCCAACATCCAAGAATTTCATGATTTTTCTTTCAATTTAGAAAAATTTCAATAGTTTAATAGTCTATTCCAGAAATACTTTATACCTGATGTGTATCAGTCATGTAGAAAGAAGGGTTCTACAAATGTTATGATTCATCATTACAGTAATCTTAATTTCATATAACACACTAATAAGTGATGAGAGGTGTGATATTGATGTGTATATGACCAGGCACAGGCCGTTTCTAGAAGGCTGTTAACTCCCTGCAGTGGGGTCTCAGTTTCTCCTTTCTTTTTTACTTTATTTTCCAAAAAGTCTTAAGTTTTTGGTAAGAACTAGTAAAAGTAAATGTATGGCACTAGAATGCTTTGTGAAGAAGCTGTTGTGCTTCCTGGACCTCTAAGGTATGGGGAGAGTCTGGTGCTCACTACACCATCTGGAACAGAGGCTTGGTTTTTTATTAGTTAAATTTATTGGTACATTTTTTTACATAAATGAAGATCTCATTCATCACAGGGAATTTGTATCTGTACATGATAAAACTTGATTCATTATTTTCCCCTTCCTCTCCCTCCCTTTCCTAATTTACAAAACCTTTGTTTCCATTTTCCCCTCTTTTCTCATTTTTCTTCTTGTCCTTTCCTTCCCGTCTCCCCGGCCCTTCCCTAGGTAGAGGTTCCATGTAACCCAGCTCTTCCCCTTCTTGGTATCATCCCAAAAGAATCAAAAGCATCATATCACAGCAATTAGTGCACCTATGTTTACAGCATCACAGTTTGTAATAGCTAAACCTTGGAAACAGCTCGAATGTCCATCAACTGGTGAATGGATAAAGCTGTGATTTCTTTATACAGTGGAGTACTACTCTGCCATAAAGAAGGACAAGCTTGAGACATTTCTAGCTAAATGGATGCACCTTGAAACCACACTCCTAAGTGAAATAAATCAGACACACACGTAAATACCACAGTTTCTCTGGTGTGAGAAACCACAAGTGTATGTAAGGACCAAAATGTATAATAGATATTGTGACATAGGACACTTGTTGTTTGTAAATAAATGTCTTTGAGACATGGACACACCTGTTTACTTATTCATTGTCTGCACAGAGTTGGATGGATGTGACGGAGACCATGGGGCTGACACACTGCGTTATTTGTCAGGGCTTTCACAGAGCCAAGCTTGTTCCCTTCCGTGCATTTACTGCTGGAATGGTCATCACTGATATTTCCTACACCAAACTGGAAGTATTCTAAGATGACAACAGGAAATTACAGGGCTATTTTTACCCCCACACCTCACCAAACAACAACAGCAACAGACTCTTCCAGTTTGGGTGAAACAGAATCTCGAGTTTTGGTCAAGGAGAACCCGGGCACCGTGGCACATGGAAGCCAGCTGGGTGTCAGCAGCGCTGAACCAGGCTCGCAAGATGGGCTCCCCCGTCGCATTTGAAATTTGTTCCGTTCTTCATCTCTGAAATAGTTCTTTATGCACAAAGTGAAAACACTGCCGCTGCTCTTTATTGTAACAGATAGTAAGAATCACAAACAAAATCAGTCACCATTCCCGAAGCTCCATACAAATGGGCGCCGATTTGTTTCTCATGCTAGGGGAATACTTCGGGACATTTCGTATACGAGGTGCAGAAATTGTCCTATTAGAGCATGAGTTCAACCCTTTAAAGAACAATCATAAGCTTGGTCCAAATTCAGAGTACGGTATAGGCCAATCATGAGCATATGGCTTATTAATGCTCACTGAACCAAATAATATTTGCTGCATCTCTGTATGGGGAACAGCACGGCCTCTCTGTGTGCACCCTGGGGTCCCTCAGTGCGCCCCACACCGAGACTGCACATTCCTGACGAAGGAGTTACTGGCAAACAGAGCTGGTGACTCCTAAAACAGCACACATTCTCTAACCCTGGAAATGCTGTATTAAGGTCTTCTATCCACAGTGGATCCCAGACGTTAATCTTGACTGTGCCAGGATCTACTGTGGCCTGCGCAGCACGCATGTTTTGTCCATGGGCGGACTGGGAATGAAAAGTTGTTTCTCTCTGCTCTCACTAATCACAGAAAGCGACCCCACCTGCTGACTTTAGCCACTTATCTTCTGTATGCACAACTGATTAGAGATTCCTCACTTTGGATTGATGCTCTACACGCTTAGTATCAACTGTCCTGTACCTATCCTGTAGCCAAACTGTACAAAGGCACGGTCATTGGTGTATCTGTGCAGACGCAGACATGGGTAAAGATGAGATCTCCACCCGCGGCTGCTGGCATGGAGATCTCTCCCTTCCTGCTCTCCTTCAGTTGCCGCTGTAATAACTGGAGATTGTCACCTTTCATGTGACATTGAACCAAAAGTTTATGACCCATATAGCCTCAACATATCTTTTAAAAGTTATTTCACTCACCATCAGCCTGTCCTATATGAGAACTTTAAAAGTGTGCTTTCCAGTAAGTCCACTTTAAATATTTCAATTTGCTCTCATGTCCCCATCCATAAATAGATAAACTTGTGTAGTTATGGATATTTAAGACCTAACACTTACCAAAGATAAGAAGGTGGACAGTTTGGACTAATTTCATCTTTCTATTCACTGCAGCCACCAAAGCCATTGGCCCTCTAATATGCTAAACTGATGCCACCTATGGGAACAGATTGTAACCTTAGAACTCAAAAAGCAGGAGTAACAAGAGATCAGTGCTCAGGGAGGGTCTGACACCATGCTAAGAACCTCTACATAAAACCAAGTGACCTGATACATAAAATATTATATTAGAACCGAATAATCATTTCTTGAAATTTTTCATAGACCCATAAAAGCTAAGGGAACCATGCTATTATCTATGCATAAGAAGCAAGCATGCTAGTAGTTAAGATTTTGATTGTGATTCTAATAAAGACGATTGTCATTCCCTAGGTAAAATAAGACCTAGTTGGATGATAAAACACCTTTGGAGTTGGAGCACAGGGGCAGAATGAAAAGCACTGAAGCACTGAATGTGTTCAGGTCTGTCTCCTTGCAAAACACACCATGGCTTTGGTTGTGAAATCCTTTGATAGCGATTTCCTTTTCTAACACAAAAAATAAAAAAGCATTTTTAATTTGAGGGAGAAGCCAGAATATATCTGTGGGACTTAGTTTAAAAAAATGATACATACAAATATTACCTTAATTAATCTAATTTAGTGGTTAGTACTACAAATCTATAAATTGAGGATCATTACAATTTATTAGCTTTCCTAATATAGTTAATTATAGTTTTAACACTTTCTCTAAATCATATTACCTGAAACATTTCTCAAAAGCATCTATTCACATGTTTTCTTTCTACTTAAATTATTTTGGTAATGTTTTTGATAAATATCTTCCTATTTCTGGGAAGGAAGCATAACAGAAGTGATAAGCACTCTAGGAATATACCTTGGAAATAAAGTGTGTTGCTCTGAAAGCAGAAACTATCAGAACTTTCTGATTCATATAACAGATGACAAATGATACTGTATGTAGCTCATTATTTTTGAGACCTGTAGCAGGACTTCACAAAGCTGCATATTACCTCATAAAAAATAGGTTCCAGGCCCATTTATCTAAGCCCATAAATAATTAAAATTTCTATTCTCCAAATTAGATTACTTTGATGCAAATGCTTGCTTTTTCCACCACTGCTCACATTGCCTACATCTTACACTCCATCACAGTGAAATCCTAAATGGTTATTATAAACAACACATAGGTTATGGGCTGCCATGGGATTTTTAAAGAAAACCAATATTTCTGTTTTTGGGGAAGTTTCTCTTCCTATGAAATAAGAGATAATAAAGTTTTCTCATAGCAATACTGGTAAGCTCTGCCTGCCTCTCCACCCAAGATTGTCTAAATGATGTCCTCCTGTCTGTACGATTCAAGGCCCAACTCTTTTCCTACAGGCAGAGAAAGGCACAAAAGAAGCATCCCAGAAGGGCTCAGTGGATATCCATGCATGCATGAAATATAAGCAAATTTAGCTTTGAAGCTCAGAGAAGTTTCCATTGTTATGGAATAGTACAATAACACTGAAAAGATGACAGACATGAAATCTTAATTCACAATCATTTGCCACTAACTTTCAACTAAACATCAAAAGAAAAGATTTTATCTAAACTTTTTGGCATCCTTAAAACTTCTGTTTGGTAATATGCATAGTCAAGCTACATGTGATTCAGTAGAGGCCATTCAGTAAATGGAAATCAGAGTAGTTTAAAACAGGCAGAACATGGGAGAAGACAGAAAAAAATGAGATGCCATGAATGTGATACTAAGATCCAACTCACATGCTTGGGCTTTCGACAATTCTTATTCTTTTTCAAGAGGAAAAAGTGTTAAGTAAATATCTTTAGAAATTTGGGTTGGATCCAATGTTTGTTGGATTGCATGAGCTGAGGAGAACAGAAAAAGAGATTAGAAAGAAATAAAAGGATATTGAAATGTCAGTGATGAAGAAATATGAGGCAATTCCACAACTGGACTTTATAGAACACTGAAGGGTAAATTTGTATGTGAAACTGACTTTTCAGAGTTGTATAAATATTTTGCTCTGAAAATAATTCATCACCAAAAATAAGCCTTCCTGCTGAAATCATTATGCATCTGGGAATTGGACAAGTCACATCACTTAGGATTCATTTCCCTGGGTTCTTTCACAGGAAAGTAATCAATTCAGTCCAGGAAAACAAACCATTTCATGGTTTGCACCATCTGCGTGATCAAATGAGTCAGGGAAACATTAAGAGCCTGCCTCTTCAAAAACAGAAGACTGTGGCAAATTACATAAACAGACATATAACAAAGAAGTGAAACAAAGAATGAATCGCCATTCATCTTACTAATGCAAATGAAAATAACAATGAAATAATTTTTGTTTAAAAATTGGCAAAGTTTGTGTTTGCCTTATCCATGTTTCTAATAACATTCAATGAGAAATGGCAAAAATAACACAGAGTTCAGTCTCTTATGGAAGAATTGCCAATGGATAATAAAATGCCTTAGGAACAATTCTTTTCTGTGAGTCAGTAGTTGTATTTCTGTGCCGGCTGTGGTGGTGCCCACGTATAATCCTAGCACTTCAGAAGCTGAGGCAGGAGAATCACTGCAAATTCAAGGCCAGTCTGGACTATGTAGTGAGATATTGCCTCCAAAAAAATCTATTTTTAGAAATATATCCTTAGGAAATAGCAAATAATGTAATGTTAAAGAGAAATCATGTAATGTTAAAGAGGATATTCATGTTACTCTTATTAGGCAAAACTGGGAAAATCAGTACGTCATTGGAGAGAGGCCTATGAGAAGTGTATACAAAAATCAAAGTAGCATAGTCATTAACACTGTGATCATGAGGAGTCTTCATGAACAAAATGATCTTAAAATGGAAATAGTTGAAATTACAATGTCAACTATAGGTTTGCTTTTATCTTAAATATATATGAAAACACATATAGATCAAAATTTATGATTAATATACAAATTAATGACTTTAATTACATTTACAAGTAAAATACTATGTACCAGTAAAAATGAATGACATAGAGTCACAAATGTTACCATTGATAAGCCTCATGAATTTCAAGTTGAGAGCAAAACATTGGGAAATATAATATTGTAACTTGAAAACTTGCAAGTCTATGTAGCATGTTAGCTGGAGTGTGTGTGTGTGTGTGTGAAACCCATGCATGTAGAGTTAGAAAATGAAGACAAAGAGATGACAGCATGGACAGTTATTAGAGGCAAAAAGGAAGGTGACTAAGAGATGGTAGGGTCAGGAGAAAAGGGGGAACAAAAAGAAGGCATGCGCTGCTCACTGCTCCCCGGAATGTAGTCTCCATGTACTACAAACAGGTACAAATAAAAAATACTCAAAAATCTTACAAGGTTATAACATTTTGCCTCATTCTTTTTCATCTTTTTGGGCCTTGTATCAAAAGAAAATGTTTAGTTATATGTTGCAGAATTAGTAATTGTGCATTTGATATAACAAATACATTTAATATTTTTACTTTCTCTTTGCAGTGTTGGGGATTGAACCCAGAGCTCTGTACATGCTAGATACATTCTCTACCCCGTTTCTTTACTCAATCCACGTCTACAGAGTATTATGAACAAGGAGTCAGGCTAAATTCCGAAAGATAAAACTAGAAGTATAATTGCTCTCTCCTCACCAAACACACTACAGTGTGAGGTAGCTGTCCCCATTCTGTCTTTGGAAAAGGATAAGGAAGTAGTAATTATCCAGTACCAAACAGATTTTGGATCTGTTAGCGTGTCATATAATCATCACAATAGTCCTACAGAAAGGATCTCTTATTTTATTTCTTTTTCTTTCTTACTCTTTTTTTTTTAAGAAGAAGATACAGAGTTCATAGAAGCAGTCAGACAGCCTTGTAGCAACCTATAGTTAGTGTAGATGGAGCAAAAATGGAATTGGTACCCAAGTTTATTGATTGCAAAGCTCGAAATTCTCCACTCAATTCTGTAAGCCATATTACATTCTTTTTCCCTGCAAAATCCTTAGAAGCCCTTTGGATAAAATACATTTTCTTACATTCTTTCTACAATGTAACTATTAGAAACTAGGGCTCTCTCTATATAAAAAACTTCATGAAACATTCCTTCAGTAGCTTGTCTAAACTACACCACTACCACAGGAAGAGAAGTAGAAAATGCCCACTAATCTCATTTCTGGCCTTTTAGTCTTTCTGTTAGGAAACACTAATTTTTCTTCTAGTTTCCCAGAAAGAAGAAAGAACAAGATGTCCAGATGCTATTAGATTTCTATCAAGATACCTACAATCTTTTTTTAAAATTCCCTTAGTTCTAGATAAGACTTTTTCAAATACTCATGTTGTTATGGTTTAGGTCTCAAATGCCCCTTAGAAGTCTCAGGTTGAGATGGGGGTCTCTTGGAAGGTAAGTGATCCCCAGGATGAGTTTATAGCCAACTATTCTATTGGAACTGGTCAGAAGGGGAGGGTCACTCGAGTGTGACCTGGAAAAGTGAATTCTTGTACCCAGTTTCTCTCCTCTTTCTCTGCTCCCTGGCTACCATCCAGTGAGCAGCTTTCACTGAAACTGTGAACAAAAATAAAATTTTCCTCCCTTAAATTGAGGGTTTCAGTTATTTTGTCCTAGTCATGAGAAAGTGACTAAAATGGATACAATATTGCAAATTTTCCCATTTGCAATTATTCTTCCCATCTAAGGGACACAAGCTTATTAGTGGTATATAAAAACATTTCTGCATTTTCACTCACCTAGTAAATGCTAAAGCTACCAATTTAAAAGTGAGGCAGATGAAACACCTCGTGTGACATTATATAGTCATCCAAGCTACAAGTTAAAGATTCTTATTAAATTCAGTTAGTTTTAAACAAATGCGTTGAGAGACCTTAACTTATATACTGAATTTAGTTTTATTATATTCATTTCATAAATGATAATTAGATGTTCTAAACCTTTCCTACACTGGGTAAAGAATGATCAAATAATTTTTTAAAAAATAGACAAAAGTCATGTTTAAGGTTGAATTATGTTGGTTAAATCTTCTGACTTACCATGCACCCACCAACAACTGAAAGTTCTGTACTTTTCTAAAGTGGCACAAGCAGAAAAAATAGGTGTTAAAAACTTTAGAGATAAAGAAGAACATGCATTTTTGGAGCATAATTGGTCTTTTAAAACATTTATTTAGCACTCTTGCTCTTTTTCTTTGTAATTTCTCATTCTAGAACCCAAGATTAAGGGAAATGATCACTTTATTTCAGCTGTCTGCAAAAAGCATTACAAACTACCATCCAATCTCATCAGCACACGGGTCTGACTGGGATGGGACTATGATAGAAGTTAAATATTTCATTTGCAGAATATAAATTCTTGCCAAGAGGTATAGCTAATGTCATATTTCTTAATATAGTAAAGAACTTTCTCTGATATTTTAATTTTCACCCACATAATAGTCTTTGTCAGATACAAAAGCAAATTTAATTAATAGGAAAACAATAACCATGTGCTTAGATGGTAAAGAATGAATCAACGCTTTACCTAGAAAATCAACAAAATATGATATTTGTGTTGATATCTGAAGGTTGATATTATAAACTAGTTCTGTGGGAGCTAATGTTTAGCAATGTTTGAAAAGATGATGAAAATTTAAACTACAATTAACTTTACAGTGAAGAAAATCAGTGGGCATCACAGGAAACTGTGTCTGTATCTGGTGTTTATGAACATCATTATTTGGCTGTCATTTATGCATAAAATGCGCATCTTGATCATCTATTCAAATATGCAAATTAGAATGGTAGTAAGAATTTTCCTCCTTTTTACTTATTTTGATTCTTGGTTAGGAAAATGGCCTTCTCCTACATATGAATCTGATAACTAAAATCATACTTATATTAAGTTGATATTTGGTAATAGTTCATATCAAAAAATGGTAAATTTTTCTTTAATATAATACATATGTCATGGTCTTGATGTGATATGCTGTGGTCACCTCTAGACCATAACATATGTTCTTGTCTGAGAAATTGTACCACTCACATTCACACGCTGCAATCCTAACCTCTCAGGGGACAGCGTTAGGAGATGAACCCTTCAGAGTGAAGTAGCTCTTGGTGGAAAATTTGTGCCCTTAGAGAATGAGGTTCACGCCCCTACGGAGACTCTACAGATCGCTCACCCCGCTGCCATGTGAGGGCAGAGCTGTGAAGTAGGGTCTCTAAGCCAGGAAGCAAGCCTTAAGTAGATGCTGAACCTTGCAGCACCCTGCTTTTGGATTTTCCAGTCTCCACCGTTGTGAGAAATTAATCTCTGTTGTTTATACGCTCCGCCACGCATGGTATTTTATTATACACATGGCAATAAAGAGCAAAACACTAAAGAGAACAGCAAGGATGGCCTCTTGCATAATGGATGTCTGTCCAGGGCACTTTCTAGAACCCTGCCCAGAGTAGACTTTGGAGGTGCATAGTAATGTCTCAGAATCCTGGAACCTTGGCCTCAGCTGAGATGCACAGCGATGCAAAATTAGACAGCTTACTGGAGTGGCAGTGACACCTCAGTTATTTTTTTTTCAAGATTCAGCATTAAAAGACATACTCTTTGGATAATGAGTGTTTAAACTTGGGGCTGAGGCTGCCACATGTGAATATCTGGACTATACATTAAATCTAAGAAGCAGATAACAGAATGTAAGAGTGGACATTTATAACACAGAGGACATTTAAAATTGTGAAAGACCATAAATTTTCTAAGTATATAGAAAGAAGGTTCAATCCATGACTTTCCAGTTTGGAGCCCAGTTGGGTGGGTATCATTTCCTTGCCATGAATGTTTAAGTTTGCATTTGCATCCTTTAATAAACCTATTTTTGTTGTTCTTATTCTTTTGGTGCTTGGGACTGAACCCAGGAGTTTTGCACCATGCTTCATCCTCACCCCTGTATTTTAATACACAATCTCCTATTCTGTTACATTGCCAGACTAGTTCATATGATCTTCCTGCCTCAGCCTTCTAGGGCGCTGGGATTACAGGCATGTACCACCACATGTGGTTCATAATCTATACTTTTAAACTCACCTGAAAGCTTTAACTGCAACTACATGACCTAGATCAGTAGAGGACAGATGAATTATTTCATAAATTAACAAATTAATTTATTGGTACCTAATTTCATTATCTTTGATTCCTATTTCTTGCTCTGGAAAAAATATATAAAGGACTATTTTCATATTCATGTGTACATGGCTAGATATTGTATATAAACACTTTGCTTATGTGTTTAAATTGTTAAATTTCTGATCTAGACAGTTGCTCCTTCGATGAAATGAACCTGAGTTTTAGGGTACATTCACATACATAGAATTTGTGACTTACAGAAATGAACATAGGAGTTATTTTAGAGCTGTTTTTCAGAGATGGAGCTTCATGAATCACTTTTTTGTTTGGAGCCATTTTCTCTGAAAGGTGTAAATGAATTTTTTTCCCTGGGGAAGCAATGCAGTACAAGAAGCTTTGGAAGATGCCTACAGATTTTTTCTAAAGACTGTGAACTGGAAGTCGTGGTTCACGCCTGGGTCCAACTTTATTGAATTTGCTGTTTTTCACCCAGGAGAAATTCCCTGATTCAGTTGTGTGCCCTTGGGCAATAGCACTGCATTTGACTGTGTCCTAGTTTTCTCATCAATCAAATGGGAATGATAATACTCCCAACACCCCTAGGTAGTTGAGAGGATTAAAATAAAATAACTGTGGAAAAGCATGAAGCATCTATACTGGATGTAGAACACTGACTGGGGTAGATTAAGCCATCAATGTATATTAAGAAGATTTCTTGCTGTGTAAATTAACATTTCATGCAACACTTCTGGAAAGGAGAGGGAATTTGTATTAGCACATGTTTGCACTTCACCGAGATTACACTCCTCATGGAGAGCTGGTACATGGGCAAGAGACAGCTTAATTCTTTTTCAGTCCTTATCCTTCCCCACTCTCTGTCTCTAGATCCTCTTCACTTTTGCCAAAGATTTACCTCCCTGCTTCCTAGCATCTTTTGTTTTGCTCTTTATTTATATTTTTGGCTTCTCATATAAAAGATCATTTACTAATAATTCACATATTGTACTACTTACTTTTCTCATTGCTGAGACAAGACACCCAGTACTACAAGTTAATGAGGGAAAGATTTATTTCTGCTCACAGTCTGTAGAGATTTCAGCGCCTAGATGGCTGGCTCAAAGGCAGGGTGGCGTGGCAAACAGGCTTCAGAGAGGAGAAACCAGTTCACGGCAGGCAGAAGACGGCAAGCAGAGACCCTGCTTTTCTCTTTTATCTCTCTCAAGCTACAAGCCTGTTGGGTGGTGCCACCATAGCGGGGGCAGGGGGCCTTTCCCGCATCCATACCCAGAACTATGACAAGCCAGTTAGTGGACTAATCTAGTACCACACATCCTTAATCCACATTCAAATACCCTATATCCAGCCACTTCTGAAAAAAAAAAAAAAAAACCCTTTGACCACATGAGGCTTTGAAGGGATATCTAGATACAAGCCGTAACACACCTCTCACAATTTACCCACATAACATATAACATTTCACAGTTTTTTTTTTTTCTAGTCACAGTGTTGAATCACTGCAGTGGATTTTAAAACATTTTTATCACCTCAGGAAATTCTGTACATTTAGGCTACTGTCCTCCAATCCTCCACCCTCATTCTCAGCCCTAAGCAAACATAATTAATATTCTGCCTCCTTGAATTTCTGGACATTAGTTATCATGCCCAGGAAAAAAAATGAGTAAAGATTCTATTTGAGGCTCAATATAGCATTCTCCTTGATGATTCTAGAAATAATGAATCTTAATGGATTTCTTGGAATCCTTAAAGCATATAGAGGCTTATTTTCTTTGCCCAGAATTCTTGCTTTCACCAGACAGAGCAGCATCAAGGGCTTGGAACACTGCCCAGTGAGCTCTGCGCAGCATTCAATTGACCTTTTGATCCGTGTCCCACGCACAGAGGATAATGTGACAATTAGGTCCTTAGTTTGTTTAAGGTCAGGCTGCCTCCAGTGTGCACAGTGCAATAAAGAAAAAGTAGAAAGCTCTTTTTCTAAGAAAAATGTTGAGGAAACCCAGTGACTGAGATCAACTGCGAAAACGGATTTCATGAATTGTTTCCTGGAAAACTGGTAAAATGGTAGGATCCGTTCCAAGGTGACATTTGAGTTAGTGACATCCCAGATGGGCAATTCAGCACTTAAGTCATTGTCATGATTAAGATAACCAAATACCATGGGTTCCTAAACAAAGCAACCTAGGCTGTAGCAATTGTAATCAGCTACATTTCATAAAGTTTCAGGTACTCTGAGGTACTGAAAACAGTTCAAAGTCTGAAAAGAATGTTCTCCTTGGGCTTCTTTGGTTCCTTGAACCTCTCAAATTGCTTTCAGTGATACTTAGATAATTTTCCCAAATGAGTCATATGTTGTCATCATTCTAAACTGATAATTTCTGAGAAATTTTTTCATCTGATAAGGAAGGGTATAGAGTACAAAAACATCAAAAATTTTGTGATGGGCTGTTTATTGGTGTACATGGTTTAAATTGCCATAATTTTGTGTTTCTGTGTTCCCACATAGATTTCCATAGTCCATCTACAAAACAATGTTTAGACTTATTGTCAGCGGTCTGACACAGCAAACTTTAGTCTTTTTTATTGAATTTCAACCATTTTCATCAGTAAGAGAATTTTATACAGCTGCCCTGATGGTTTCTACAACAATGGAGACAGTATTTTCCAATGTCTTGCACATTTTGCATGTTAATACAAAGTGTGAGTCATGTTATGACTCAGAAGCAACTGACAGATTTCTGCATTGCTCACACATTCTTCTACATTATGTGGCGCATTGTCTATGGATGCATAAGAAAGCATTTTCACACACAATTGGTTGAACTACTGTAAGAAACATAGATTTAGTTGATCTACTGATTACTTTTATTTTCACTTGATTCTAAATATGACATGAAAATATCTGAAGGAAATATATGTTTTCATGTTTTACCATAAGATGTGTATTAATCTGAACTGCAAATACAGAAAAGAGATGTAACAGGAAAGGGATGTAAGTGTGTGCATGTGTGCATGTGTGTGTGTGTGTGCATGTGTGTGTGTGCGTGCGTGTGCGTGTGTGCATGTGTGTGTGTGTGCATGTGCGTGTGTGTATGTGTGTGTGTGTGTGTGCGTGTGTGTGTGTGTAACATTTGATAAGCATTTACCAGATAAGATTATTAGATTGCAGGCAATTTGGTAATTCTGTTCCTTTCACATGCCAAACACCTCATTCACTGATTGGATGATAAATTGGCACTGAACATTTAAATAGCCAATTTGAATACATTGACTTTTTGCTATTCATCTGTGAATCATAATATTATCATGATTAGAAAAGCATCATCGTTGAAAGAATACCATTTTC
Organism: Hydrochoerus hydrochaeris; assembly: GCA_004027455.1. Classification (NCBI taxonomy): domain Eukaryota; kingdom Metazoa; phylum Chordata; class Mammalia; order Rodentia; family Hydrochaeridae; genus Hydrochoerus; species Hydrochoerus hydrochaeris. Next base: position 67,963 of record PVLA01004954.1, on the reverse strand, counting down.
ACTTCGAATCACTCTATTTCTCATAGATTTTAAAAGTGGTCTACCCATTTTTATCAAAAAGAATGTAAAACAAGAATGTAACAAATCTCCCCCTGTGGAGGCGGGGCGGGTAGCCTCTCTGACTATGAACATGAGTTGTTTCTTTTCAGTGCTGGGCACGTGCATTTCACCCCCTTGAGTGGACGTGATGAGCTCAGTTCTTGAAGGTGACTGTCACCTTCCGGTCAAATTAAACCTCTCCGTCTTTGATGTCTCTAATGCACAAAATCCTACAGTGCTAGAATTACCTCTTTGTCAGTAAACAAGAGGAATAAGAGATTGTCTCCCTTAAGAGGGATAAATACTTCTGTCAAGATAGGAAAACCTGATTTTATCTCTTACAGGGAAATAGAAACTACCTTTGCTGTTGTCAACCGAACTTTGACACGGAAATTCCGTGGATGGGTCAGTAATGCTAATATACTGTATATCGCAAGGACAGCCACAAAATCCAAGTGCAAAGAACAGCTTTTCATCAGCTCCTACCGAGACAACTATGCGGGACTCGTTCCTTGTCTCTCTGCTGGGGTGTCACCCTCGCCTCTGTGTGCGTTTTCGGCCAGGTGACCCTTGTGGTGAGGGCGGCCTCGTGAATTGTAAGGGACCTAGAAATGTAAGTGGTTTCTCTCCCTTATCTTAGGAACATCTCTACCAATCAGAATGTCTCGTATTTTTAGTCTTTTTTTGCCTCAGCCTTTTCGGCGGACATGCTGTAGAGTAACCTTTCTCTGATTAGCTGTGATTACTTTTACTCCCGGTGGTGATGTGATTGACCCATTCATTTCAGCATCAGTACTGCATGGCTTTCTTCCTCCCACACCCTTGTATTTTAGCTATAACTACGAATTGTTAAAAATAAAATTTAGTTGAGGAATTAACATTTGATGAATTGAGCTTGGAGAATTTTGAAAGCACCAAATCTGTGTTTACTTAATAATTTATCCAATTTACATTATTTGTGATTACTGACATGTTGGAACTTTTCTACTCTTTTAAGCAATTGTGAACTTACATTAATTTTGAGTAATTTGACCGTATCTTATTTTTCAAATTGTCCCTGTAACCCAACCTTGCTTTTGTGATCTGCTCTGTCATTTTTCAGAAAGGAAGAATAGGTTTGTTTCATGTTATTACAAAAAATGCTTTTAACTCCTTTACACGTTGACCTGATACATCCTTCCCCTCTTAATTTTAGCTGTTCTCTATGTTTTGATCTTAGAATATTATCTTACAAACATATAACTGAATTTTAGTTATGTATAAATAGGTGCACTATGTATTTTTAATTATGGGAACTATTGATGTAAATATAAACCTATTTTATATTTCCTGTGTATCATATGTTTAATCCTTACCTTTTCTTCCCTACTTTGTCAGGTTAATAATAATTTTAATTGTGCCCTTGTATCATTTTAATAGTTTGGAAGTCACAGTATATTTCTCCTTAGTTTCTCTCTATTTTTAAATTGAGAGAATATAATTTTTTAAAAATACTCCTAAAGTGGACAGATACTTGTGACCTTCTACTCACTGACCAGTTTCCTTTCTTCCTATTTTTAGCCCCCATGGTTTCTCTGTGGATTTATTTTTCTCCTTGAAAAGGAAATTTAATAATTCTTTTAGTGCTGGTTTGTGGGTACTAAGCCCTTCTTGTGTTTTCAGAGTTTTCATTCTTATGTATGCTAATTTCATCACAGTGTAAACTTCCATTTTTCACTAGGACATTTTACAAAACTCTCTACTATCTTCAAGAAAATGGTGTTGCTGATAGGAAGTTGGCTGATACTCTACTTCTCTGCAGAATGATTGTCTTTTCGTTTCAGTTTTACTCCAATGTATAGTACTTTTCACATTTGCATTCTGTCACATATCTTCCTGACTATCCTTACACAAATCTATTTTGCCGATTATAATGGAGGCCTATTTGAATATGGCGTGCAATGATTTCTTTACTGACCTGTTTTTTGTTTGGTCATTTTAAGATAAGGCCTTTTTCTGTAATTCAGCCTCCTTTGAATTCGCTATGTGGACCAGATTAGTTCAAACTCTCAATCCTCCTGCCTCAGTTACTCAAGTGCTGAAGTAACTAACAGGCATGTGGTAACATACATGGATTTTGTCATTAGTTTCTGCTCACTGTCTTTTCATAAACTTTTAAAGAACTTCACACTTCCCCATGAGAGCAGATGGAAACTACAACACAAAGTTGTTTTGGTTACATTGCTCTCATTGCTAAGACAAAATACCTGACACCCAAAATTAAGGAAGGAAAGATTTTTTAGTTCACCATCATGTAGAAGTTTCAGTTCATAATCAGCTGGCTCCAAGACAGAGTTCTATGGCACAGGGCAACAGTTCATGGCCACAGAAGACAGCAAGAGTAATAAGAGCAAAAGGGGAGAACAGAGAGAAGACTCTATTTGTCCCTTATATTGCATGCCAGCCACACCTACTTGGGTGTGGCACTCACACCCATAATCCCAGCATGGGACCATGAATCAATCACAAATTCTAGAAGCCTGCCCCCATGACTGCATGAGGCTTTCAGGGGACATCCAGACCCAAACCATAACAGAAGTCAAACAGCACATTAGCCCTAGTACCTTTCCCTAAGGAGACAATGGATGCCAAAGGCCTGATTACCACTGGGGCTGAACTGTAGGCAGCTGGCCCATGGCTTTGTTCCTGTCCATTGCTTAATGATGCTGCAAATTTCTGTTCTAGAAAGAAATTCAGTTTTAGTTTTTCTGGGTTAAGTTTCTCTCTCTCTCTTTCTCTCTCTCTCTCTCTCTCTCTCTCTCTCTCTCTCTCTCTCCCCCCTCCACACCCCCTCCTGAGAATAGAATATGCCAGTTACATTTTGTTAGTAAATCTCTTCTCAGATTTATTATCTACCCTTCTCTGCCCTATATTATGTTCTAAGAAACTGACTCTCACCACTTTGTTCCATGCTTTTTGGACTTTCCCAAGACGGGAGCAAGGAGCAAAACAGAGGGAACAGGGTGACAACAGCTTCCCCTGTCTCCATTTCCATATGCAACTCCATCAGTTCAAACTCTATTTCAGCCCATCTGAATTGGAATGTGCATCCTGCCAGTCCTGACATACTGAGGGTGTGATAATGTTTGCAAATAGTATCCCATCTTGACAGGAAGCCCTGTGATGTTGCCCTTAACCACTTCCAAAGTGCTTTAACACATTATGCTATTCGTTAGCTCAGGGAGACACACTTGTTAAGTTAGCACATGCAGAACTGAATGGATAACTCAGTGATTGAAAGCATCAACATAGAGTTATGCCCCTCTCTGTAAGGTTTAGTTTCACCAGTTCCAACAACTAAGAATATATTCGGTTAGATTTGGTCTTCTTTGACTAGATTTGGGTTTTTCAAATGTATATGCCAACTCAAATTACAAACACAGTCCAAAAGTAGGTGCATTCAGTTTCCTTCAAGCTATTCTAATAATTACGGCTACTCTTTTAGGTAAGGTGCTTGAAATCTGGGTGTGCTTTAACTTAGCACTTCATTCTAATTAGAAACACCCAAGTAAATTCCATGTAAAAGTTACCAATAATGAGGATCTTAAAATACAGAAATAGCAGAAAGCATCAGACTGAATTCTGTTCACTTGAATTCTAAGTGTTAATGAGACTAAAGGCTATTTCAGCTTGGCATTATGATGAAGTGTAGACACATCGAGCCTGGGTACAAATGCTGCTTCACCAGAAAGGTAGTATAAATCCTGCATGTTGATCACTACATCTGAAAATAAGAAATAACATTCTAATGTATGGGATTTCTTTGAGTATGTGGTGGAAAATTCATGCAATTGACTAGCACTACAAGCCCTAATATGTAAAATAGAACTTCGATAATAGAATATCTCCAGAGCTTAAATTGCTCAAGTGAATTTGAGTTATAAAGTTGGAGAGATAGTTGCATAGTTAGACTGGACTTTTATCAGGAGGACGTAAAAGACCTCAGCATGTCATCTGCACGCTATTTGTGCCCAGCTTAATTCAGAGTTGTGACATTGTATTCAATGCAATCTCATAATAGTTGAGGAATTTATTTGTTTGTGCAGCTTAGTATCTTGATAATCTTCTCTACAGATCTTAAGCTTCAAGAGTAAATATTACTTTTATCTCTGTGCCACTGAATAACAGGCAAGAGCAATTATGGAATAGATAAATTGCAAAAAAAAATTTAAGTAAAGCAGTATCTTATATACATTTCAGCTAGAGCAAAAAAAATTCTCCTTATTTCTTGAAAAGTTATACAATTAATTAGTTAGCTTTTAGATCTTTGGAGATTTAAAGAATATTTAAGGGTAATTTTCTTGTAATTGTAAAATACAAAGTTACTCGCAGTCGATGGGATTTAAGGCATGCAGAAGAGGCTACCACTTGCAAATGGGAATAGGTGAGCTGTGTCAAGCACGTGACCTGGCAGAGCGAATCCTCCAGTGAAAGGAAAGCAGTGTCTCCCCTTGTGGGTGCTGTGAACTGGAGCACATCATTTGATCTTCTGGGCCTCGGCTTCCCTCAGGCAAGATGATTTCCTAGGTACCTTCCAGAGCCGCTATCTGATGCTTTTCTATTCCTGTTGTTTCTGCAGGATGTCTTCTGCCAGCAAGCTGTCAGAGTTCTGGACCTTCACAATGCCACACCTTCTCTGTGCAGGCCTGTGGTTGATGTTTGTCCTGCTTCCAGAAAGAACTGAAATTATTTGTGGTTAGCTTTGCACACACGGTGCACGCCCCTGTTCTCAAGGAGTACACCATTGGCTTCCCGCATTGTGAGAAGGGAGCCTCCTTCTGCCGTGTATTCACCAGTCTTTGCACTAAGAGAAACTCGTCAGCTCCTCGGCTGCATGCCTTACGATGGGCTGTTCATTATCATTTCAGACCAAGCATGCAGAAATCTCTAATATTGATCATCCAAAGAGTATTTTAGAGTAGTGAGTGCATTGCAGTATTTCAGCCAAACCTCAGGTACAGCATTTTAATATGAGCCATTTATCTCATTTGAAATAGAGGTCATTTTGTACTTTTGCTGTCTGGTTTGTTTTTAGTAAAGGAGGATACCAAAGGCTTACAATGAGCAGAGTAGAGTCTGCCATAAACTTTTCTTGCTTCTGTTTAACCTAGCAACTTACATTTCCTTAACTTCGGTAAGTATTTTCTGTTTACCTGACAATGAGCTAAAATTCTAATTATAGAGAAATAGGTACTGTGTATAAAGAAATAAAATCTTAAAACCGAATTCTTCATTCTAAATATTATCGATATCTTCTGAGAAAATATGCATCTTAGTTTCTCCAGCCTGATATGATGTCTTTATTGATATATGTGCTGGAAAATATGGTAAAACTGAAACTATGTTTAATGTAAATATTTCATATTAATTTGATGCCTCAATTATCATTTATTCTCTTTACTGGAAAATGTAAGTTCCCTGATCTCACAGAAAATATACTTTGTGGATTGTTTTCTGCATATTTATATTCTGTGACCTAGTTAAGTTAAAATTTATTCCTGTATACATAAGCTTTGTCCAGGAAATGAGTAATTTTTATTTGATCTCTGTATAGAGAATTAGTCAGATATTGGCAATGAGACAGTATGTCATCAAGATTCAAACCATAGAAAAGATGTAACTGCTGTATAGGAAAGAAAGTTCTGTAATATAGGGTTGGATTAAAAAAAAGCATATTCTAGGTTATTGCAATTTAATTACTACAGAATGTTTATTGTAAAATATTACTACATCAAATATACAGATTGAACTCCAACTATTTCTACAGCTGCTATCAGCCATCAGATAAAAAGAACTGTGAGAATAGAATAAGGAATGGAAATATGGGAATACTTACCCTAAATTTGAAGAATTTACTTGGACCCTAAGGAACACAGCTTACTATCAACTCTAGTTTTGAATGTTCCTTACTAGCTGGTGGTCTTGGCAATTTGTTAAATTCTGTCCCTTAATTCACTGATCTGAAAAATGTAAACCTTAATGACACCTAGACCCTAAGTTCATAGATTAAATGAAACAGTCAGTTTAACTTACTTTGAAAATTGCCACACATTTGGTCCCTACTCAAGACATAGTGGGTCTTCCTATTGTTTGTGTCTGTCTTGATTGGTTTGAGCTACTATAATAAAGTATTACAGGCTTCATTGCTTACAATCAATTAAAATTCATTCTTTGTGCTTCTCTACAAGTGTAAGATCAGAATGCCATTGTGGTCCAGTGCTGGAGACAGCTGCTTCCCAGGTCTGTGGACTTTCCATTTATCTTCATGTAGTAGAAAAGTGTAAAAGAGAGTTCTCTGGGGTCTCTTTCATGGGGACATTAATCCTCTTACTGAAGGACCATCCCAAAGACCAAGACCATACATCCCAACACCATGTCAGCATTGAGGATTTGAACATATGCATTTGGGGGTAGAAGGGACACAAAAATTAGCCTATGACACTGTGCAAGCTCTAGGCAGTGGAAAAGTACATTGAAGATGTTCTGAACAGTGAAGGGAAGGCTAAAGACAAGAGGCTGAGAAATAATCAAGCATAAATACCACAAGAAAAATGAGTAACATGAAAAAAATGCACATCTAATGTACTGCCAAATAATTTAAAGTCATACTAGGATAACAGTATCTTATGAAAACCTATTAAAGTACAGGCAAATAATGCACAATGCTATGGTAACTATAAACAGATTCAGAGAAAGGAAAACAGAGTAAGCAACAAGTGTCAGGAAAAGACTCTCGATGTGTGTCTCACAATTTCAAGGTATTGATGGCATAATTGTAATTGTTTCTCTCTTGTTTCCATTCCTTCTGAAATAGACTCAAAATACACTGCAGCACCTCAATCAACAACTTTAACCTTTAGCCTAATCACATTTTCTTATTCTGAACTGAATTATTCTATCTTTGGAAACAACTTCATGGAGCAAGGTGAGCTCTTTCTGTTCTTTCCAGAATTACAGCAGATGATAGCGTTGAATCCTTTAGGGGTCTGTGTGACATCATTCTGCCTCAGAATTTTTAATTTAAACATTACTTCAAGAAGAAGTTAAGAGCAATGGAGACAAATGCTTAGTTTCCATCAGACTTGAATCTTCCAATTGATTTTAACATTTTAGTGTTTTCAGAAAATATATGTGGTATATTGTCTGCCACGGATAGTGTATGAGACACCTCACATCACATTTGCCCGGCTCTTTGCTTTTCCAGGAACTCACCCCTTGGTTACAGGAGCGAGTGTGCCAGTCTGACCTACTGTCACAGATTCAACTGACTGCGTCAGTGATCCAGGAACAGTTCTCAGTGTCTCTCCTAAGGTTTCAAGCTGTGGCCCAAAAAAGTCATTTCTCTCTTAAGAGCCAGGCCTGGTTCGGGGTATGTTAACACAGCTGTGCCTTTCATATTTTCTGCCCTGTGAACTTGAGAAGCCACGAGGCTGGGGAAAGAGAATTGGGAGAAAATACAAGGCAGCATGCGAGACAAAGGCAGAAGCCTCTCATGCCTGGTCTAGCTCCTTCCTGAGATCCAGCATCACTCACCTTCTGCTGGTTTCCGTGGCACAAGCACCACTGAAATGAAAGCAGCACTTTTCTTTTATGTAACCTTGAATTCACTTGAAGCCAGCATAACAAATGTAGAGAGCGATGATTCAACAGAACTTGGGATTCTTTCCTTCTTTATTCAAGTTTACCTCCAATGAACAAGATATGAGGGTCAGAATTCTCCCCAAAATTACCTTCTGGCAAAGCCAAGACCAGAGTCAGAATCCCTCAGATCAATGGGAAAAGATTAAGGGCTTATGGTGTGTCCAAAATTAAGTCTAGACTTACCTAATAAAGACACGTTAATTTTAATATTTTGAGACAGTGACCAGCTCATTCTAATTTTCCTGGAACTCTTCCAGTTTCAGTATTCAAAGTATGAGAAATTTCCTAAACTAGCTAACTGAGCTAGTTAAACTCCTTATATTTAAAATAAGACTAGAACCAAATTATTTCCCAGAAAAAGAAATAAAATGTCCTTGAAAAGATTCACTATTTCTCCCTCTTCTCTTCAGCCACCAAATTTCAAAGAAGCTGCCTGTCAAAACTTCTTTTTCAAAACCAACCGAGACTCTTCTCCTAGATGAAAGACCTAAATTTATTTGATTCCCGAGCAAGTGGATCTTAAATTCTGTTTTTCAATTACAACATTTTTACTCTCAGAAAATTTGAATGTCTGTCTTTTCATAACTGGGTAAGCATTTTGTGTAAGCATGGGAGCTCTGGTGTGAAAAGCCCCGTGTTTACACAATACTCACAGCTGTGACAGTGTCGGAAGCAGGACCATCACACAACCTAGGGAGCTCATCTCGGCCACTGCCATCGAGGGACCTGGAGAACGCGGCTCACATTGTGTCGGGCTAACTTTCTAAACCAACCAGTAAGTGTCATCCTTCATGAAGAGGTTGTTGAGAGCACTGAATTCATTTGTGCAGGTGCAAACCACTTGTTACACACGTGGTCCCCAGATACTCCCCAGTAAATGTCGTCTCGTTTCAATCTGAAGGGCACCAACTTCCTGGGAGACAGGAAGGGTGAGTGTATGAAACCTTGTTTTGTAATTGAGGACATTCAGAGTTAGAAGGAGAGAGGGTGGAGAGCAGGTACTCCAATGAAAAAGGCCTCCATATGAAATAAACCGTCTCTGATTTCAGGCCCAGGTCTTACGCCACCACTTTGTACCTCCTTTTGTGAAAAATCATAGAAAAGTCTAAGTCATTATTTGTTTTTAGACTTGAAACATTTTTTATGACTCCTTCTAAATGATGTGAAATAAAATGAAACATTAAAAAATGAACTTGCCTAAGTATTTTTAAATGGATGCTAAATCTTCTACAAAGATTCATAAAGTGGAGTTTTTGACTGTTAAGTCTCTGTTGGGAGTTATGAAGACTTCACACTTTACTTGGCAGGCATTGTCTAAACTAGGTAACCATACGGCCATGAAACCCTACCTAGATACCAAAGGATATGCTATCAAGACAAGGGAAGTAAAGGAAGATAACAGCTATTTTTTAATCATACCCTAAAAGAACATATTTGTTCAATTTGTTTAATATAAACCATGATTTTACTGTAACTAAATTCTGTACAATTAGTGTCTGAGGAATCCATTTGGTATGGAATCAAGTTTTCATTATCTGAGCTCCAAAACAAATCTCATGTTTCAAAAATCATTCCAATAACAAAAAATCTACAACAAATTATAGGGTAAGGATTATTGGTTTTCTCTCTTTGTGATTTGAGTCAGTGGAGAGAGGAAAGTCCGATTTATGAATTCACAAGACTCAACAACAGGCTTTCTGCAGCCAGTGAATTGATTGGCAACAGTATTAGATGCATGGTTTTTATGCCTTCCTATTGTCTACTCTATCTTAGAACTGACATGAATCCTCTCAGAAGAAAAGCAAGATAAATGCATACTAATATGGAAGACCCAGAAAATTAAGTTCTTTTTTGATCTCTGTAGAGTAAATAGTTTGTAATCATGGGACACACGGGAAATAGATCATTTAGTTATAAAATGTGTGATCATATTTCCTTATGAGCAGCATGTTAGGAAAAAAACATAACTTTATTTCAGTGTAAAATGAATTTATTGATCTGTGTGAGGGTGAGTTCATATGTCAACTTGTTGGGGCCTCAGGATGTCTAGATATGAGCCAGTCCGTTTCTGGATCTTCGTGTGAGGCTGAATGGAGCAGACCCTGACACCTGAATCTGTTGTCTGAGTAACCCAGAGCTTTTCCTGGAGTGAGCGGGTCCAATCTAATCCAGTGGGGACCTGAAGAGAAACAGGCCTGAGGGAGTTGGCTGTCTCTTCCCAGCTGAGCACCCCTGCTGGAGCCCCGGTCTTCTCCCACCTTTGGACGAGCGTCAACAAGATAGGCAACGCCCGTCCTCAGGTCTTCGGACTCACACTGGAACTGAACCCAGCAGCTCTCCTGGTTCTCGTGTCTTCAGACTCAGACTAAGACTCTGCCATCTGCCTCCCCAAGGCTCCGGGTCACTATTCCACAGCCTCTGTTTCTTGTGAGCTAATGCTTTAGAGTAAGTATTGCTCTGTCTCTGTTTCTTCTCTTTTATCACTTTCTCTGTCTCTGCTGATAGATAGATAGATAGATAGATAGATAGATAGATAGATAGATAGACAGTCTCCCTTTGCTTCTGTTTTACTACTGAATTTAACTAATATGGTCTAGAATAACCCTCATGATTTTTATGACTGATGACAATTTCCCTCTCCACCAAGTTGATCATCAAGTCTGCACCAAGAACATATGCAAGTCCTCCTTACTGTACAAGGTCACAGCACCATATATTATATTTAGATCATTTTATTACTTAATAAGAACAATCCAGGTTAAACATTTTATTTATATTTCATAAATGTTTTTATACATATTGAATTTTCAGGCTTAAAAGTTTCTGTATTATTTATCTAATGTAATATCTCTTCTTCTTCTTCTTCTTCTTCTTCTTCTTCTTCTTCTTCTTCTTCTTCTTCTTCTTCTTCTTCTCCTCCTCCTCCTCCTCCTCCTCCTCTTCTTCCTACTCCTATTCTTCCTCCTCCTATTCTTCCTCCTACTACTACTCTGCCTCTTCCTCCTCCTCCTCTTCCTCCTCCTCCTCCTTTTCTTCTTCTTCTTTTCTTCCTTGTCCCCTTATCATTCTATCATCCTACCTTTCAGTTCTGTTATTTAAATTGTCTCTCTATGCAATGACTAATAAATTTGTTTCTTCAAATTCTCCCTTTATCCCTGGGATCAAAAACAACTGCTTATGAAAGATCATTCTTTTGAGTTTGAATAGGTATCTCTAAATATTTAACATGTCTAAAGGTAAAATTTCACGATTTTTATGTACACATAGTAACTGAAGTGATCAGTCACATGAAGTAAAGTAATATATCCCTTTCTTAAAATGTCTTTTAGTTTGACTTCTTCAAAATTTGAGGGTGAGCTAAGCCTCTGAAATTCCCCTGCATCATTAAGCTCTAACTCCACATGCTGTAATACACCATTTTCACTGCCACCAATATCTTTATAGTATTTTCCTTTAACAAATCACTGTATTAAAATTCTTTACAATTTAATCAATTCAAAACTGGCCTCTGAATGTGTCTTTCTAACAATGTTATTTTTTCAATTAATAATTTTAAACAGTGAAACAATATTTTAAAAAAAATATATAGTTGAAGTTTCTAGAAAGTAACCAAGAACAGACTCTGGAGACACTTGGCACTCTGAAGAGGGAAACACGCGAGATGGGATTTCTGTTTTACGCCTTTTCCCAGATGCCGCCCTCCTGCAGACCCACGCCCGCAGATGAGGCCACACAGAAAGCCGCGCTAGTGACTGATGGAGGGTCAAAGGGTAAATTTTGTGCTGGCCAGCTTGGTTATGAGCGGTGTGTTCCAGGAAGAAAGGGCCATGTAAATTTCACGTCAGCTCTGCTCCACGCCTGAAGAAACAACCGAAGTACACAGGTCTGGAAGACGCTGAGAGGCCCAGGGGAAAGTAGCTCCTGGGAGGACCTGTGCGACTGTCCCCCGCTCTCTGCTCCGGAGAGGCTGAGCTCAGTGAGGGTGGACTGACCAGCGAACGGCTTCACAGAGCAGAAGCAACATTAGGGAAGACACTAAAATGCGGAATTGGTAGAAGTATTAATCTTAGTATCTAAGATCCAATCTAAAATGTGACCTTAGTTTTAAAAAAAACAGAAATTAGGAAAAAACACTGAAATGTTCTTTGAATATTGGAATCATGAGATTAAACATTGGTAGCATTGGGGGCTGGGGATATAGCTCAGTTGCTTAAGCACCTGCCTGGCAAGCATGAGGTCGTGAGTTCGATCCCTGGTACAAAAAAAATTTATATATGTAGCATTTTAATACTCTCAGCCAGTGAAAGAAAATATGATCAAGTGACTGAGCAGATAGTGAATTTCTGTATTGAGATGGAAACAATAAAAATGAGTGTAGGAAATTTCTGAGTGTGAAACTCACATAAATCTTAAAAATTCACTAGGAAGACTTAATAGCAAATGAAGAAGACTGAAGCAAACATCATTGACTTTAAAATTATATCAATAGAGATTATTCAAAATAAAAAACAGAAGAAAAAATTTTGAATGGTCTTGGTGATCTGTGGAGCAATATCTAAATGTACAAAATATATGTGACTGGAATATCAGATGGCAATTTATAAAAAGAAAAGGACCAAACTGGACTTGAAAAATTATTCTCTAAGATTGGGACAGTATGTAAAATTACAGATGCAAGAGCCTCAGTGAGACTCGATGATGATGAATAGGAAGAAAATAATAAGTATCCTCAATATAATCAAATTATTTAAAATTAAACATAAATAAAACTATGGAAAGCAACTTAGAAAAGCAACACACAGCCTAAGTACAGTGAAATACTGAAATTTCCGAAGACTCACCATGTAAAACCAAGCAGAGCTTAAGGAAATTGCAGAGCATTTTTACATGATAAAGGAATAGAATTATAGAATGATAATTCTTTATTCAGAAAAATAATTCTTCAACAACGAAACCAGCATTTTCACACTAAGAGAATCCAGGAAAAGCTGCGGCTTGCCGTCGTTGTCTAGACGGCTTCTGAAGAGGAAGCTTTAGAAAGAAGGGGTTGGCACCTGAAGGAAACCTGACACGTCACGGGTTAAGGAAGAGTGAGCGAAATGATAAATGCTGTAATAAAGAAAATAAACTCTTCCCCCCATCTTTAGTGCCTTAACATACACTTATTAGACAAAAGCTAAATCATGCTGTGTATGTAGATGTGAAGCATAAGGAGGCGCAACACGAAGAACATAAAGTGAGCAAACAGCCCGTGTGCTGGCGGTATTTCTGCACACGCTTGAACCGACGTAATATTGGCTGTATGTAGCCTATGGGAATCAGGTCCATACACGGTCATCCCTAGAGCAACCGTTAAAAATTTCTAAGAGTTATAATCAGATAAACAATAGGAAAATTAAAACGGAATATTAAAAATGTTTAAATGACCCCAAAGAAACTAGGGGAAAAAAAGAAAAAGGAGAACAACCCAGATGGTCTAGAAAACATAAGATAACAATAAATCTAAATCCACGCATAGCAATAATTACACTGATTCAAGCATCTGGACAAAACCACTGGGTGAAAGTGGTTGCAAAGCTGTATACAGCTCAGCTGTGTTTTATATGAAGGGAACTTACTGCAAATGCAGTGAGGAATGATAGAGATGGTGGGGAGATTCTGAGATGACCCTAGTTCTGCTCTTTGCATCACGCCCCTTCCTTTGAGGGTCAGTGGAACACAGGACTTGTTTCTGGCCAATGGATTACAACACTGAATATGTGTGAGTGTATTATGCAAGATTGAATGCACTGTCTCTCTGCCTCTGCCTCTGTCTCTCTCTCTCTCTCTCTCTCTCTCTCTCTCTCTCTCTGTCTCTCACTCTCTAGGTTCATAAAAACTTGCCATGTTTTGACCTGACAGTTGAGAAGCTGTATAACAAGAGCTGAAAATGAGATCTGGCTGGGCTGACAGCCAGCAAGAAACTGAGGCCCCAAGTCGGAAGGCTGATAGAAAATAGAATGTTGTTGTTCCAGGGAAGCAGACCTTCCTTCACTTGGTCTCTGATGAGGTCGCAGTCTCCCAGAGGACACTGCTCTGCCTATACTCCTGACCCAAATAAACTATGAGATAATGTACTCCTAAAGTTTGAAGCTCCAGACCCCTTAAAAGATCTAAAAAAATTAATTTAGTAACTCCTTCAAAAGTAACCTGTGGTATTGTTCATTTGGGGTAGGCACTGGCTGTGCAAAAACAGACAAAAGAGCATTTTTCAGGAAGAGAAAATTCTGTAAATGATGCTATCAGGGTGAAAATGAGTCACTACATATTTTTCCAAATCCAAAGCATATACAGCTCTGAGAGCAAACCCCAATGTAAGCTGTGGACTTCGGGAGATTACGGTCTATCAGTATGGGTTTACTGATGGTAAAAGAAAAATTCATCCTTTGGCCAAGCTTGGTGAAGCACAGATGAACCCCAGCTACTCGGGAGGCTGAGGCATGAGGGCTGCAGGTTTGAGGCCAGGCTGGGCAAATTAGTGATCTCAGAAAAGGAACCGAACAAAACAAAATTGCTCCTATTGTGGGCATGTTAATAACAGGACAAGCTACATACGTAGAGGGAGCAGGAGCTGTTTTGGAAATCTCTGTGCTATCTTCTAAAACTACGCTAAAAAGTAAGTCGTCAAAAAATATCAAAGCCCAAATTTTTTCAGTGAAGAAGTCTATTAAGTTTACAAACTAAACAATTTAAAACAATTCTATGTAACCCATGAAATTGCTTCCAAATTGCTTAAAAAGAATGAAAATACTAGCTGTGTACTTTAAAAGGTTAGTAAGTGACATAGCCTTCAAAACAGTGATATATGTGCACCCATGTCTATAGCAGCACAATTTGTAATAGCCAGATCTTGGAAACAACCTAAATGCCCATCAACTGAGGAATGGATGAAAAACATGTGGTATTTTTCTACAATGGAGCACTACTCAGCTATAAAGAATGATCACACTGAGATATTTATAAAAAAAACGGATGCAACTTGAGACCATACTCGTAAGTGAAATGAATCAAACTCACTGTGTAAATATCATATTGTCTCCCTAGTGTAAGAAATGGTATGAGTACATAAGATTACAAAATCCTCAATAAATACTGTGAAAGGATAAGAATCTGCTCAAAGGAGAAAAAATAATATCTCAGGGAAAAGGAGGGGGAAAAGGAAGGAAAAAGGAAAAATGTCTAAATCTGCATAAACACATTTAAGATAGCTAAGATGATTGTGCTACAAATTCTATTAGTTCTTGGAACAAAATAGTTAGCATTCATACATAGGGTTGGATCAATTTTGCATGTTTGTATCTGGTGATCTGAGGAACTCTTTTGAAGATCATTGTGTAAACTAACAACCTTAGTTATGTTCCTACCACCTTGTTTTGAAGATCTATATTATCATTGTTTTGGGCTCCTTGCTATTGTTACTTACTGTCTTTTTTGTTTCTTGTTTTTATAGAAATTTATTTTCTTTTGTTTTGTTTTTCCTTCTAATATAGAAAGGATAGATGTACACATAGAGGCTTATACATGCCTAGAACTTCTCCTAAACAGTTAACAAGAATCAATTGTATCATAAATGATGATATGAACAGCTACCTTGGGGAAAAAGAGACATTACGGTATCCATTGTTGATTTCCTATCATTATGCTGTGAAATCCAGTAATGATTTTATTCTTTGTTTAGAGTGCTTTTAGTCTGTTTTGTATCATTTAATTTCAACATACATGAAGGTATGGACAGCTATTTTGAAGAGAACAGGAGACATTATGGTAGTCATTGTTGATTTCCCTATTGTCTGGTTTTGAAGACCTGCACTGCCTTCATTACTCTCTTCTGATCAATTTTATGCCATTTTGTGTTGTATGCATTCATTGTGTGTGAAAATATTATAACAACTATTTAGAAGAAAATAAGAGACATTATAGTAGACACTGTTGATTTCCTGTGGTCCTGCTTCGAAATCTGTGTCACTTACATTGTTTTCTTCTGATCTGTTGTGTTCTGTTTTGTTATGGCTTGTTTTACCCTCTTTAGAATTAAAAAATAAATGTAGATACAGTTAAAACAAAGTGATAAATTACATACAGTAGTTTCAGAAGGAAACAAAAAATGAAAAAGTAAATAGCTTAATAAATATGTTAAAGAACTTGAAAAATACTTGAAGAGGATGGAAAATATATACATGGAAAATTATTCACCACCATTAACCTTAGGAAACACTGATTGAAACCACTGCAGCACATCCTTCTGCACACATTAGAACTATTGAGCTGAACAGCACCAGAAATTGTAAAGGTAGGTCCTGATGAGATAGGATTCTCATAGGAATACACTTCTAGAATGGATGCAAAATGGTACAGTCCAATGACAAGATAAATAGCAAGTTTTATACAGTTAAAAATATTCTTACCAGATTATAATTCTGGAATATTTAGAGTAGAAGACAAAAAAAATTGTTTTGACGCAAAAACTATGCACATCTTAAAAGAAGCTTTCTTGAAATATTCTCCAAACTGGAAACAACTCAAATATCTTAGGACTGATGAATGTAAACACTGTGGTAAATCCATAGACAGAGTACTACTCAGTGCTGAAAAAGGGACAGGTTGTTGATAAATCAAAAATGGTTTCATGCTGACTTTATAAAATGATTTTCAAAAGACACCATTCATGTCCAGCTACATTTATGAAACCTTCAAAACTGTGATGCTGTAATGATGACGTGAGGAATAGAGAGGTGGGAACCATATTAGTGATGAACAGACATCAAGGAACAGATCTCTAGGCTAAGGTACGAGCTCTGTCTCTTGACTGTGTTGAGGATATGAACCTAAGCACGCAATGAAAGGCACACCGTTGTGCCCCAAAGATGTCTATTTTAGGGTACACGATTCACAACTAAATTAAAAAAACTGATGAGTCTCATCTCCCTAAGAAATACGCATTTATTCAGTAGTCATGGAATGGAAAAAAAAAAAACACCTCTCAGAATTATTTTGAAACTCTAAAATAGAGCTTCAGCTCTCCAAGTGGGGCCTAGCCAATAACAGATGCTTAATTATCTAGAAATCTCATTCCAATAAACCACAGACTTACTTTCCCATGCCTGAAACCACATTGTGAATACTATTACTAACAATAATTTCTATTTCCCGAAATAGAAATTATTTCACTGATTCTGTACCCCGTGACCCCTCACACGTCACCTAAGCCCTTCTGTTTTACTTTCCTTGCATTTCATAAAGCTGAAAGAAATCACTGCCATCCTGGTTATATTCACTGGCATTTTACAAGGTCTGAGGCAAATTTTACTGATATAATATTTGATCATTGATAGAAAAAAAACTTCCTTGACAGTTTAGCAAAATATAGACTCAATTACACAGCCAATAGAAGATGCTGGGGGATTTTAAATGAAACCGTGCTGATTTCATAAAGCGAGGTGGGTTCCCTGAATAATATTATGAAAGGTCAACACCACAGCTGAGCATTTGATGAGCAGCTGTGAAAGTTACCAAGAACAATGAACCATCTGATGGGCCCTGGGCCTCACTGTGCCAGCAGTTAGGATAGAAGGGTTCCGGGCAGATTCAGAACCAGTACCTCCCGGGTCCAGCTGCATCCAGACATCCTCGCTCTTGGAGAGTTGAAAGCTCAGGGAATAAAGCCAGTGCAATTGGAGAATAATGCAGACATCCCACCGAGCGCCAGGCTGTGATGAGGAAAGAACAGAGAATGTTCCCCAGCGGCAACAGATACAGTCTCTTCCTAAGCATTAAATGAATTTAAATCTTTTAGGTTTCAGAATATCAAAGTAAAACGCTTTTGACAGCGCTTATTGAAACAGTGAAAAACTCACACCATCCAACTTTCTACAGGCAAGGCGAGGCTTCCATCCCCGTTAGTTAGATCAGGAATTTATCTTGGATTGGTAGGAGCTTGAAGAGCATGGCAAAGTTTCTCCTTCCAAGAGTATGGTTGGAAAAGAAAGAAACATGCTGAGTTGTTCAAGTTACACAAACAAATCAGGGGGCTACACACACGCATTTGTGCTGCTCACCAGTAAACAAGGGTCTTTCATTACACTCATGATTATTTTCAGGAACACTGTGTTTTGCATATGTGTACGAGTGTGTGATAGATTTAGTACTGCCAGCCACAGATGTGATCCAAGACACAGAAAACTCAGGGGCGTCTTTTCCAGGTCCTATTCCCCGTCAGGGCTGGTTACCTTTCTCTCCCCTTCATGGACTCTGCACAGCTTTCTCTTACTGCTGTTATTCTTCTTGATCACATCACCAACCACCATGTTTCTCCAAAAATAAGACCTAACCGGGACATAAGATAAGCTCTAGTTGTTACATAGTGACCTGACCAACAGTGGCACGCAGAAAATGACATCTCTCTGTTCATTTTTCGATGGCCTCTCTATCATGGCAAGTAAGGCCAGCCGATTGAGGCTGAGACCTTAGACCTTAGTTTTCAAGGTGGACTTTTTCCAGTTAGGTCTCCTCTCCATGGAAATGGGGCATTACCTTCCTGCCTTCTCTTTTACCTTCCTCTCTTATTAGCCAAAGCCAGCTTCAGACTTGAGCTGGAGCACTGGTTCTTCTTTGGGTCTCTGTTCCACTTTATGTATTTGGGGTCTGTAATCCAATTCCTTGACCTAAGTCTCTTTCTGTGTACATGTACACATCCTATTGTGTTGATTTCTCTGGAGAAACTGACAAATACAGCCACCGATCTATCTAGCAATGCAGCTTGATTGTGAATGTGGGGCAATTACTAGGAAAGCTGGTCAGGCATACAAAATCAAGGTTTCCAAAACTAGTACATTCGATGGATGATATCAGTGATTGCTTCATGTTTGCAGCATTCATTTGAGCCTCTTAATGCTAGCAGGAAACCTCCAGATGGAATAGAGTTTATATAATTATTATTGAATAAATGTGAACTAAGATGAATTAAAATGTGTGTTTAAAGTGCAATCTTTACTTTAAAAGGTAGAATGCAAATGCCTTTTCATTGTAGATGAATATCTACTACCCAAATGTTTATATTTTTCACTTCCACTAAGTCTGTTAAATATTAAACCTTCTCAATGCCATTTCTGTTATTTCATATTAAGTGGAAACCAAATATCTGAATCTTCTTTCACAAGATCTACCATCCATTAAATGGAAACACACAGACTCAGAATCCGAGCACTGGAAAGAATATTTGTTTGCTTCTTTTCTGAAATGCCTTTGAGTGTTCTGATGAGGGAGAGAGAGTGAGGGGGAGAGTGTACAGCACAGTATGAAGCGAACAGCGTCTTTCCCGCCTCTAACTTCCTGTGTCTCCCTCTTACCTCCTTCTCAACCCACCTCTATCTCTCCCTCCCACTACCACATGCACCCCCAGCTCATCTCAAAGACACTCCACTCCACCAGGCCACTGAGCTCAGAGAGGCAAAGAGGAGCCATCCCTCTTTAATTAATCTGCCTCCTTGCTTTGTTAAAAAAATAAATAAAGGATGAGTCCATTAGCCATAACCTTCTAGGGCAAAAAATAAAATAAAATGCATTTCTATAACTAATTGTTTAACTATTAAAGAAAGGATTTTAGTTAGTTTGTGACTTTGGCTTAATCTTTTTTCTGGTCTTCTTCAAGCACAAGGGTTGAATTTGGCTCTCACCAAGTTTTCTTACCGCTCACACTGGCGTATTCTTTCTTGGTCCATGTGATTTGTACTTTAGAAAGGCCTAATCTCCTGCAGAGTGCTGTATTCCACTGTGCACACCTGGACGTTTGAGTAACACACTGTTGGAGAGCGTTGAAGCTGAATACATGTGCAGGGCTGTGGCGTGGCCCGGGAATGGCTGAACTGAGAAGGAGGAGACACCTCAGCGGGCAAGACAGGCCACAGCTGAGGCCACCTGGAGACCCTCTGGATAGTTTTCCTTAATTAGCATCATCTGTTGCTCTTAGGGGTCCTTGAGCCCCTCCCAAGATCCTGCTCAGGTTTCTTCCACTGTCCACTCAGCTCCTTGCTTGTTCTGAGTAAATACGGGCTGCCCAGGGTCAGTGGGCCAGCTGGCTAGCAGAGTTAGGAGCTCTGCCGCGGATCTCACTCCTCCTGCAGATCTAAAGACCATGTCTCATTCCTTTGAGCTTTCACCATGCACCCATTTGGGGCAATGGAGGTCTAGGCACAGACAACAACAATGTACTAATCGTTGATCATACTTTTTCTATCCCCTACTTTACATCCTGTTTGAATTTTTTTTTTTTTTTTGGTCTTTGACAACACAGCTATTCATAGTCTTGTTCTTTACAGAAAAAGACAGTACGCTGGATTACTCATTTCTGTCTTTTCAGTTTCTACATAAACATGTTGCCTAATGGACCTGTAAGTAAGTCTTCCCAGCTTCTTGGCAAATGATCTCGAGGTCCCCAGACCCTGAGGACCCCTCCGTGTGAAGGAGAGGTGAAGAAGGCTGTCCTGTTCTTCACGGGGAGCACTCTCAGGGGCAGGGGGCCCGCCCCACGGGCCAGACCTCCATCTGCTGTGGCCGAATTGGATGAGAACAGAGTCAGTTTTTAAATTGACCGATCATTATGATAAAAGGATTGACTTTTATTTTTATTCTTTTGAGAAGAAGAATGAGCTGGAATCCTGGCCCACTTATCCTGAATGATTGTATAACGTGCAGCTATCAGTGGTAATGGAGAACTGGAATGAAGAAATTCTCAGAAAATCTCTGGATCTCATTTGAGGCACAATTTAAATGTCAATGATAAGAAATATTTAATCTAGCTTCTACTCAGGTCTTTTCTTTGGAACATTAACTCTGTTTTATGTCTTAGAAAAGAAGAAAAAGAAAAACTCTCTGAAGAAATAAGTTTGGAAAATGCTGGGTTCAAAAGAGTTTAAACCAGCTTCTTTATTGCAAGAGAACTAGAAGCCTTTAATACCCCAGTGAGCACTGTGAATTTCTAAAGAAGGGGATATGATATACTGCATTTAGTCAATGTATTGAATTAAAGAGCTTTTGAAAAAAAGATTCTTGGAGGATGTAGTCTATAGATGGTACATTGGAAAATGCTGCCCAAATCAGAGTTGGGAAAAGGTAGCAATTTGGTTTGATTGCATTAAATCTTTTTTTCTCCCCCTTGGTAAGTCTGCCAAATGAGAGTGGAGGTCTTCAGGGCAGGTGACCACATGGAAAAGTGTCCAGATAATCAGTCTGCAAAGGTGGGAGAATGAGCTGTACTTTTCATAACAATTGACCTCTGGAATGTTCTGGAAATATGCAATTGACAGGAAATGGAAATCAACAGATGCTTGGAAAACACTTTTCTATACTGGACCTCTCACCAGCTAGCTGCCTGTCTGCCAGGGGCTGGGAGGAGGCCGGGCAGAGCCAGGGGTGAGCGAGCACACCAAGGATAAGCTGCTCCAGAGCTGGGTGACAGATGCCTGGTTCTAATTACAGTCTTAGCACCTAGCTCTCCACATTTCCCTGCTGCTGAGGGTGCTGTGAATTCTCTGCAGATGCTCACAGTTAAACTCCATTTTCAATACAAAGCAGCATTATTACCTCATGGGAACTCAGAGCACAGCCTCAATCCATGCAGTGCCATCCCAGCTGCTACCCAAGGACTACAAACAGGGAACAGGTATTAGTCCTTGATTGTCATACAGCACGAGGAGAGGAAAGTGCTCTTCTGTGGGCATCCATGGTACCTCTGAGCGACTTCTCAGTCTCTGTCTTTGATTCCTTCCCTTTCTCTTATGTTTTCTAACCGAGTCCCTCTCTCCCCTCCTGGTGTGCTCCGCTGGGCTTCTAGCCCTCTCCCCCACGGCGCCAGTCATTAACTCTAATTGAACAACTAAGAAAAATGATGCCTAAACCCTCGGCTTCTCTCAGAAACTCAAAGTCATATTTTCACATTCCTGATAAACATTTTCCCATGGCTATTAACTGGTGACTCAAATTAATATGTGAAAAAAACAACAGTTCCACTTTTCACTTCTTTAAGCTCACTTGGCTTCACGTAAATTCTGATAGAGTTCATGTAATCTCATGAGGCTAAAGATTTTAAAGCAGACCGTATATTCAACAAGTATTGAGAAGCTGTAATGGACAAGAACCTGTCTTAGAAGCTGGGATATAACAACGACCAAAACCAAATAACATTGTCAGCCCTCCTGGAGTTTATGGTCTGAAGAATTATGACAGAAAATGAAAAAGCAAGCCAACCGTATACCATGTCAGAATGTAATAAAGTCATGGGCAAAACTCGTCCACTCTACGGTGGACTATAAAAGAAAAGAAATAAGAGAAACAGTAAGACAATGTGATACAATTGCACTCAATATCCTTTTCATTTACTTAATGAAATGTTTTTAAAATACCAGCAGCCAGACCCCATAAACGTGCTGCTAAATTAAAATCTCAAGGAATGGGGCCTGATATTCGTATCCTGTACGAGTTCCCTGGGTGACTTCAACAGGGAGCTTATGTCAAGATCTGAAGCGAGGGTTTAGTCTTCTACTCGAAGAACAAAGGCTTTTACAGAGAAGCAGTATGATCCAACTTGCATTTGGCAATGATAGCTCTGGTTGGTGTGTGGAAAATAACTTGTGGGTGAGGAGGACATAAGCAAAAAGACGAGGTCTGGTTTCCAGCAACAATTCAGAGAGAAGGCCGAGGCGTGGGGTAACAGTGGAGGCAGGGAAGTGGTCAGATTCTGAATTTATTTGGAAGGTGGAGTGGTAGCATTTGCTAGTTTATCTGATGTGTGTGAGTGAGAGAATTCAAGGGTATTTCCAACGTTCAGGCCTAAGAGAATGGAGTTTCCTTTACTGAGGAAAGGAAGAGTGAGCTAAATCATAGAAGGGTTGCTTTTGAATTTGTTAAATGTCTTGTAGCTCTAACAGGAAAAAAGTAGAAACACTCAAGCTTAGGAGTAGACAAATATGGATCTAAAACTCTGAAATGCAAAGGATAGGTTTACTCTGTAAATAGCAACACAGGAGTCACCAGAAAATACATTGTTTTGAAGCCAAGGGAGTGACTATACAAGAGTACCTATCCGATACAACAGCGCATGTAACAGAGAAGAAAAATCCAAAGTCTGAACTTGTCAAGTTTAGGAAATTTGAATCTAGAGAACTTGCACCCAGGGGAGGAATGAAGATCAATAGGGCGTAGAGAAGAAAAAGAAGAGTTTCAAATAAATTCATATCATCCAATGTTTCTAAGTCAAGAAAGAGCAGACTGAGTATTGTCCATTGGATTCAGTAACATCGGCATTAAGGATGGACTTGAAAGTGATTACAAAGATATCACGTGAATAAAGAAGAATATTAATGTAAACACAGGGGAGAAAAATCCACGGAGAGGTCTTAGAAGCTGTGTTTTAAAGAGCTACATGACAAAGGAGAGTAGAAAAGTATGTTTACAGCCAAAATGAAATGTCTTCAAGAAAGTGTGTGTAATTATTTTAATTAAAGAGATTATAATGTGTTGTGATGATACAAAACATGGAAAAATGCTAAAATATAGGAGAAGCAGGGAAATGAAACCTGTTACAGAAGAGCAAGGATTTTACTAAGAACACCATTTTTTTTTGTCCTTTGGAATAAAAGAGATAA
Source organism: Hydrochoerus hydrochaeris (assembly GCA_004027455.1). Classification (NCBI taxonomy): domain Eukaryota; kingdom Metazoa; phylum Chordata; class Mammalia; order Rodentia; family Hydrochaeridae; genus Hydrochoerus; species Hydrochoerus hydrochaeris. Next base: position 44,567 of record PVLA01004954.1, on the reverse strand, counting down.
AAGAGGTAAAAGAGGGTGAAAAGATGTAGTAGGATGACATGTAACTTAGATTTTGTTACATATCACTAAGGTTTGAAGGGTTTCTGAGCTCCTTTTCCCATGGTATAGGTCTTAGGTGAAAGAGATCTTGACTGTAAAATAGTTTTTCATATTTTCCGGGTTAGATGGATACATTTTTAAAAATTATGACATCTTGATTTTTCAGTGCTAAAGTAACTCATCTTTTCCTCTACTTTCTAAGCCATCCATATGTCTCAGAATTTAGTGATTTCCTAAATAATTATTCTTCAAAAATAGAGGAGACCATGTGTGCAATAATATTCTATTTAAGTTTACTATAAGAAAATTATGAGTCAAAAGTGATGGGTGTTCTCTCCCAACCCAAGAGGCCTCACATACCTCCTGCCCACCGCCCTTCCCGCACCCAGGTTTCCAAGAGAGATTTAATCAGCTCATTTCAGTTGACTTCAATTCAGGATTCAGTAAATAAAGGATTAGGGAAAGGACTCATGCCTCCATCGTTGACATGGAGTCTAACTGTACCGTCTTCAAAGGATCTACCAAACATACCCAGGGGAGATTGACCTTCATATAATAGAACAGTTCTTTAGTTCCAAGAAAATTGAAATGGATTAAGCTATTGGCTATATACTCATGCTGTGTGTATATCAATAGGCAGTTACAGAAGATACACATGGGCAGTTACTGAAACATTTTTTTCTGTGTAATGACTAAAACTTGGATTAACTACTCCTTACACGGTAAGACAACATTCGGCAAATCCTGTGCTTAAAATTTTCCTTGTCATCACCATGGTATTGTGAAGGAATGCTTTGGATACCTGTATGAGAATCTAGAAGGTATTTGGACTCCACTGCCATGCTTACACTATGCCTTGCATTGTTGGATCATCTGGATGAAGCACAGATAGACACCTGGCTTCCACAGTTTCCAGCAATCCCACATGAGTTAAAATATGAGAGAGGATACAACCAACATAATGGGGTGAATATAATTGAAATTTAAAATCATAAATCTATGCAGATAGGGTTCTAACTGCTGAAAGACACTAGAAAGTGTGATAGGATATAAACTCTATATCGGCAAGAACTTTTAAATAATTGTACTCCAAATTCCTTGCCTGAACTTTAAAAGAATTTGTCAAGTTCATGTTGACTAATGTGTATTTAACCAGCTTCTCTGCTCCCATATACTAGACTATGGTTTTTAGTTCTGAAATATTTGACAAAGCTTGAAAATAGTAGCATTTTAATTGAAGAAACCACGTTTCTTTTTCTCTTCTTTATTGTGTCAAGAATCATGATTGAGAGCAGATCTTCGAAGCCTAGTTTTTCTAGCCTCCTTCCACTGATTTCTGCACTGCCTAATTTTCTTTTAGCAAACACTTTTTCCACCTAAATTTCTCAGGAACAATTTTTGTGGTCAAAAATTAAGCTAAGAATCCTGACAGATAAAGATTCCCTGTGCTCTTTGGCGCCCAGAGGAATTTATATCCCAGGGACAGAGTCTACACTTAATAGTTTAAGCCCCTGGTTCTTTTTCATTGGCATCTTCTCCCCTCAGGCTAGCAGCAAAGGTTCGAGGAGAGAATTAGAATGCATTGTGAGTCTGACTCTAATAGCACTTTGTACTCACTCGTCTCACAATTCATGTTCCCCAAAGAGCTCACAAAGTTTTACAAACCCAGCATTTGTGCTATGATAATTCTCCCCAGGAATATTACGCTGCAGAATATGCCTTTCTAGAAAAGCTGTCAATGAATGGCTATATGTGAATGGAAACTGAAGCACATTCTGCCATTGACCCAGAGCTACACCCTCTTACCAGCTTGGCGATATTAAGAATCACAAGGGGGAACCGTAGTATGAAAGGCATCCCCGACCAGAGAAGAAGCTCCAGGACGCATTGTCCATTTACTGCAGATTTAGATCCTTAGACAAAGGTCCAAGCCAGATCTATGGTTTATATTGCTTTAAAAGGTATTCTTTTGACATTCTTGATTTTTAATAGCAATTATTTTGATTATTTTTCAAGAATGGGACAATATAATACAAAATTAAAATTGCTATTCCTTTTTTTACTTTATGAAAACATAAGACAAATTTTACATAACAAAATAATGAGAATGACAACTGTTAATACACTACATGTGCTTCTATATGTGAGAAAGCGTAAATGTTTTTAACTAAGACAAAACAGAAGTGCATCATGTAAATGTGAGCATGGAACTTGACCCATCTAGGAAATTCCTTCGGCCTCTTTATCCCCCAGCAGGGTTTACAGACCTTCACCTTTAATTCCTTTGTGTGATCCAGAGCAGGGCCCAGAAACAACTAGCGAGTTAAAGACCCAATGATCTCCTCAGCGGGCGCCCCCCCGGCGATCCACAGTGACCTCTGCTTCCAGTATTCACGTGTGCGTGCATTCTCACTGTCACACCATGCGAGAGATGGGTTCTGTGACAAATACCATGTTATAAGGAAAGGTATTCAATTTCAGGAAGGTGATGAGACAGTCTACCACTGTCTCAGGTTTTCTCTGCTCTGCCTGTCTTTTTCTCTGTCTCTCTGTCTCTCAATATATAAATCAGAAACACTGTACTGCGGTAAAACTTAGAGCTGATTCTATCCCAGATGACAGCTGAAATATTCTGTGTGAGGCAGGAAAACCCAGGAGATGTTCCTAATCCCTGACCCTCAGAAACTCTGTGATATCATGCAGAATTTTGTTGTTATTAAATTTTTCAGTTATTTGTCACACAGCAAGAGCTAGCTAACACTATTTCCATGTCCTAATTTGAGAAAAATATTTTATTGTAACATGTTGTCTATGTGGACATCTGGTCTGTACACAATCCACTGATGTGGAGCTGTGGGATTAGTTGTCGCCTATAGCGATCAATGCGTTCAGGCTTAACATCATTTGTCATAAACTTATAATTGTTGCCATAGCCATAAAAATAAAATGAAAGTGACATAGGGGTAACTTTGGGAGTCATTTCAGCAGAGCTTTACATGTTGGTTACCATAATTTTTTTTGGTAATGAAACTATTTTCAAAATTATTTCAGTGTTTTAACCTATGCTTCTAAGGAAAGACACTGAATATAAAGAGGATTTCTCAGGGCCATGCAGAAGATATTTTATATCAAACATTCAGTCTTTAATTCTGTTGATGCATGATTCATTACAGGAAAAATTAAGCTCTGACCAAGAAGTGGGTAGTATTCTAAGCGCAGAGCTAGGACAACAGTTAAAAAAGAAAATGGCCACCTTCAGAGAGCGAGTGGCCTGGTAATTCCTACCGTGTACTTAGGACAGCTCGGGGAAAAATTGTTAGTGTCAAGAACAGTGCTATACCAGGCAACACCACAGGCCTCTGTGGGGCAGAACTTACCAAGATGCAGTGGTCTGTGAGTGAGTGACACTCACTGAGCCACACACTGCGCGTGCTCTGTGTAAGGGCTGCCTCTCAGGTTTCCAAAGTGTGTTTGCTGCTTCACCCGACACCCATTACTCTCCACCCTACTGTTTTTAAACAAGTTTACACTTGAATACATAATTTGGAAAATCCAAGCATCTTTAATTTAAAGCCCTGCAGTGACTAGAGGGATTCTCGTGCTCTCACATTCTTTGCTCTGTGGTAAACTCTAGTATGTTCTAACAACACATCATGGAGTCGTCTCTTCCCACACGCTAGCATGGCTTGAGCTGTACTCACAGCATCTGCTTCTAAATGCTTCCTTTTTGCGAAATGGGGTTTTTGAACTCCGCGTTTGAAGATGGGGCACAGCTGTGTGTCTTGGCTGGGTGTCAGGGGAACATCAGGTCAACAGGTTCACGTCGTGGTGTCACCTTGGGCGAAGGCTCTTTGGAAATGGAGCACAGATGACCCGCCGCAGTGAGAGGGCCCCCTTCCACCCTCCACGCAGAGGCAGCACCCGCGAGAAGCTGCCCATGGCTGTTCTTGTCAAGGGTAATGTATAGCACCTTGAGGGGAGGAAAAGATGATCAGCATTCACGGTGAAAAATGAAGCTCAGCTGCGAGAGGCGAGCAAGACGCCAGGGAGAGAAAGGGTGCTTGTAGCTAAGACACATTCATCATTTTGTATGTGATCCCTGGTTTGATGGCTGAGTCCTCTGACAAAGAAGTAAAACCTTGGTGATTTGGAAGACGTTGTCAAGGGGAAAAAAGAAAAGTAATCCGTTTTCTTCCAAATGCAAAATAGCTCTGCATGTAACATGTTGGAGATTTTCACTGTCACTCAGTGACGCGCACCTTACCCAACTGGAGCACTGTGTCTACTGTGGTTTGAGAGGACAGTCACAGACAGTCTCCCCTCCAGCCAGCAGCGTGGGGAGAGACAAATATCTGGGAAGTTAGTCAGAGCTGAGATGTCACCGTCCACCTCCATCTGTACATCTTTTCCTCTGCAAAATGTTCTTTTGTTCTTGTTTAGAAAGAGGAAAAAGGTCACAGTGCACAATAGAAATGATGGTAGACTGCTAGAACAGAGCTCTCAGCCGCGAACCACAGGGGAAGATAGATACCTTTTCTCACAGCAAGCAAGGCTGAAACACATCAATTTGGCTTTGTTTATGTTGTCATTGTTTTTAATGTCAGCAATATGTGTCATTATTTTAAAATATAGGGATGCAACTGGGGATGTTAGAGAGCCAGAGTGAAGTACACGTTCTGCCATAATAATATAGTGCCCTATGATGAAGTCCATTTTTGAATTTTAGCTAAACCTTAAATACACCAGCATCTACATTTATACAGTTCTCTATTACACTTGTGTTTTGGGGTTTACCTTACTGTGATCACAGTTAAAACAGTAAATGAATGTATGGCTTCCCCTGTTTAACTGGTGTAAAATGTCTGAGTGCTCTTGCTTTGTCATCTAGTTATCTTTCAGGAAGCACCATGCATATGTTTTTGCACTTTGTAAGATTTTTACAAAAGTCCTATTATTTTCTTATGAACTAAACAAGAGTTGCTAGTTTTCCATTTAATAATGCATATTAACAGAGGTTAAAATTTAGTGCCATTCACTGGTAAGGAAATAGTTCTACTTTTGGACATTTAGATTTTACTAGACAGGTACTCACAACTGTGCAATAAGTACTTCTATTTCACATAATATCAATAGAATTATCTGCTCTTTCTTAATGATTTTCACCATAGACCAACCAGAAAACGAAATCACGAACAATATTTGTAATGCGCTGTAACATCAGAATAGATAACTTCGAGACAATTGTTGATGATATGCTCTTCTCTGAAGAAACCCTTTGCTGTCATTATTATAATCAGGTGTCCGTTTGTGAGTTCCTGTGTGTGTGTCTGTGTTTGTGTACATAAATCCTCTGTAGTAATGAAATCTTAGAATGTTTCTGGCATTCTTGGAAGTTTCCAAGCCCAGCCTTGTGTCAATAGAGTCATTCCCTCTTAGCATCTCTGGAAAGCCAACGAGTACTTTCCGCATGAGCACTTCCATTTTTTACACTTAAAAAAGATTGATTTGGTATCAGCTGTGTTCCAGACACTGTCTCATTGCCGCAGTTATCAAAATGGGCTGCATGTGTGGGTTCCCTGAGAGCTCTTTCTCCTTGGAGAAATGAACCGACAAGCAAATAACTAGATAATGGTATGATGTGTATCACAGCGGATTCCGATCAATAGAAGATAGGGAGAGACCATCTCTTCTTTGAAAAGTCACAAAATATTTCATGAAAGAAACCATATTTGAGCTAGATGCCAAAGAATTTTTGCCATGCAAGTGAAAGAAAAGGAGAAAGTATAATCCAAGTCACACAATAGGAGGAAAAGCAAGTTATTTAGAATTGTGAGTGTCTGAATATTTCAACAGCTTTTGTTTCTAGGATTTACATACAGATGTGTGAGCTGATTGGAAGAACAAAATATGACATCTGAAATACATTGAACACTGGATTGTGGTTGTGGGCTGTGTTTCAGGGTTCAGGTGATATCAATCAGGTGACAAGGAATCACTGAAGTTCTCTAAAGGGAAAGGATATGTTCATTTTAAAAAAATTATTAAAATAAAGAGTAAAGATTAGAGTTGGGTAGCTCAAAGCATGCATTTCTGCAAGCATGCTATTATAAAAGTGCAAGTGAGATCAATGGAATCTGTCCTTTTGCTGGGACATAATACTTTCACATATTTCTGGGGTTCAGTACGGCAATTTGATATGCTCAAGTGTATACAATGTGCAGTCATCAAATCAGGAATCTCCCCAAAACTAAGAACAGAGTGACCAAAAAAAAAAAATCTCTCTTTCAAAAATCAAATAAAAGCAACGGTTAGAACAATGCATTTTACTAATCTGCAGAAATCACTTCCCAATGAATTTAGCCCTTCTGCGTTAGTTTTGGTTTGTGTCCACAGATTTGTACACGTATCCCATTCAGTCCATATGCAAGTATTGTGTATATGACCTTGCAGACAGTGCGATTAGGGAATAAGTCAAACATACACAAATGGTGTGTGTTCTCACTTACACTTGGAGGCTTTTTTTAAAAAGCTGATTTTGTAGATGTAGACAGTAGAACAGTGGGTCCCAAGACCTGGGACAGGTGCTGTGGCAGGAGAAAGGAGAGGTCGGAATGGGTGACAAGAGTGAGGTTACCGTTGGAAAAGGAATAACTTGTAAAGTTCCAGTGCACAGTAACTGTGATGGACAGCATTATTTGCATATTTGAAAATAGCTGGTAAAGTGTATTCTGAGTGGGCCTAATATAAACAAATGTTTGAGGTGATAGACCAAGTACAACACACTTCATATATGTATTAAAATATCCCTGAATCCCATCAAGATGAGCAATTACATATCAATTAAAAATACTTTAAATGTATGTATGTGTGTGTGTGTGTGTGTGTTTATATATGTGCATGCTCACCTATATGTGTTTATATAAATAAAACTTGGGGTGTGTATTCATGTTTATAAAATTTGAGGATTCTTTGCTAAATCATTTCCCAGACTTGACACATTTATTTCTCTCAATTCTTACCATATGATTTTCATTTTCTCACCTTGGTGGCTTCAGACATGTTCTAATTTCTTAAGGTTCTCCAATACTGCACTCAGATTCTTATAATTTCATTGATTAACACTTTCCAATTGTTAATCAACAATGTCACGTTGTATTTTTTCATTTCTGATAGCAAAAAATAATTCCTCCTCCTCCTCCTCCTCCTCCTCCTCCTCCTCTTCCTCCTCCTCCTTCTCCTCCTGTGTCAAACATACTGAGACAGACTGTGCATCATAGACCAGAAAGCAGACAGGGAATAAAATAAAGATGAAGGACAGAGTTTTACAAAATGGGACCCTTCATCTACATGAAGTTGTCATATGTCACCAATTTGAAAAAAAAAATAGAATCAAAGAGCCACCCATATATAGTTAATGAGCTTAGTTGTTTTTACATAATAAGCCTTTAGTCTGCATGCATCCGTCTCTCTCCGGTTCTAAACAACTTTGGATTTTTAGGTTTAAATCCTTTAATCTTTTCAACTATAAAGTGGCAAGAAATAACTTGCAAGCAAAAGGCCCAGGGCTTCTGGTTAGTAAACAATTAAGTTAATACATTGAATGTTTCATTTTAACTCAACGTGACCAAATTAAAATATTATAGACTAACACTTTTGTAGACAGCTGGCTATGTAGGCCATTGGCTGAATTTTTTAAAATCAATTTTAACTAAAATTTCTGGAGAAATATATACATATTCCTGTATTTTAACATCCTCCTTGGTGGGGCCAAGACCATTGGCTAGGGCATACTTTTTTTCTGGTCACAGATTAAAGCTGTATTTAGCATATTTTCTCTGACTTTTAAAACTCTGTTGGTTAGTAGAGAACAATGTAATGACAACTGACTAGATAATTAGTCTAAGGTGTCTGCCTTCTCTATGAGTGTCTGTTCCTCAGGCTACAGGGGAAGCATAATTGTTAACGTGAGTTTCGCTCGTGATGGGCAGTTGAGACTTGGAGGGAGGAAATGTAATCGCTGTCCTTAAACACACCAGTCACTGATCTGGTAATTCTGAGCTCCCTGGCCCGCACTGTCAGAGACTGAAGCAGCATGGGTGGGTCGCGTTTGCCTTTGATTATGACTGTGAGAAAGGCGCAGGAGTTTTGACTTCAAGGGAGCAGTTAGAGCAAGGCGAGGCATCTTAATCTCTCGGCGCGCTCGCTAGCAGCAGAGGACATCTGGCTGCGGTCAAACGAACATGCCAAGAAGACCACTGGCGAGTCCCATTTTCCTCCCAGCATAAACTATTTTTAAATTTCTTTGTAGTCTGAAATATGATACTTTTATTTAGATTCTCAGCCAGGAATTTCATCTCCAAAGGATACTTAAGTTGCAATGGTTCTGAAACAAATGACACTCTTATTTCTCCACCAGTCTGGGTAGGGGTGATCTAGAAAGAAGGGGTGTTCCCACACCGAGGCGTCAGTCAGCAGTGCTGTCCTTGGCTGTTTTACCAGAGAGGCCGTAGCCTGCCCATCTTTCAGAAGACAGGGGAAGAGGTTATCCATTCAAAAAGGAGTGAGATTTTCAGCTTGCATGTGTTTGGAGGATGTCTTATAATATTTCTGGCATGTTCTGTCTCTGCAGGAAATGAGACAGCTGGCTTTGAGGCTAGTATCTCATGAGCAAAAGAAATAGCTAGGCAGAGTATAATTGTTGTTAGAAGCTTATCTACATGATTGACAAGATTAGCACATTTTCTAGAGTCATAGTGTAAGTTTCTGATTTAGATTTTAAGGAAATGTACTGTATGTGAAATTGTATTACTTTACAAATGATGATCAATCTGTTAACAAATATTTTAACTATAGTGCAGTTCTGTGTGTATGTGTGTAAATAGATTATAGGGAATAGGTGGATTATGCAGCAGACAAGTATACTTTACATGCATCATCATAATTTTGTTATTAGTTAAGAAACAGGTTTTATTTCATATGTCTTGTACTGCTCAGTGGTCTTCATAGTTCAGTATTTAAACTCACGTTATTATGTGTTCCATTGTAATAGCAAACTATTTACAGCAATGAAATGTACAGGGGTGATAAATGTTTACCAGCCTCAGCAGCCTTCCAGTCCCTTGCTCCAGAAAGGAAACATTTGCACTAGTTTATTGAATATTCTTTCAGACGTGTCCTAAGCAGCTCTAATTAGATGTAGTACAATATTTTTTATGCTTTCTAGTTTTAGTTATTAATGATACAGCTAATACTTTGAAAATGTGTTACTTTTATCATGACTGTGATGGAAAGAAGCTAGATCATCCCAATGGAAAGTCAGGTTTCACCTTCCCAAGCTCTGGATGCAATCCTGTGGGTACAGAACGAGCGGTGGCAGTTCAGGTATAGAAAAAAGGGGAAATAACGTTAGATGGACTGAACTTTGGTAAACACGTTCTCTATGCAACAAAAAGAAAATTCCAAATCTTATTTTAGAAAGTTGGTATAAGGAAGCTCAAAATCAAACAGCCATTTTAGGAGTGTGTTATTATATTAGTTAAAAAGAAAAAGCAGTTAGGGGAACTTAATCTCCATATAATTATAATTTCCCAGAAAAAAATAGTACTGTGTTGAGAATCTGGTAGTTATGAACAAAGCACTGAATTTTAAATATGCATGCGGTCATGTTTCAAAGCATTCTTCTCTGCTGAATTCAAAGTTAGTTTACAATCATTTGTGTCAAGATTTTTCTCGAGCACTTAGCTCATTTTTTTAAAGGAAAAAATTGCAGATTGAAGTTAGAAGAAAATGGAAAAAAATAATAAGATGCAAGGACCAAGGATGTGGTTCAGAGCTGTATCGGCAGGAGCCAGAGGGAAGGAAAGAGCGGGAAAGCTGTCTGTCACCCACTCAGGCAAAATTGGAAAGCAAATGGTGCCACTCCCGTGATCACCTGGGCCCCAGACGAGACGCCCTTCCGCGATCATATTTCCTCCTGCTGATTCCAACCCCCCACTGCCCTGGAGAGCCACCCACTGCTCTCTTGAAACCCTGTATGATTTGAGAACAAGAGCTATTCCAAAAGGATGTAACTGATTTATACCTTATATTGACGAGTCTGTTTAAAGCTGGCTACACCCTGGAAAAGGCTGATAGATTTAACATCACTTATTAACTTGGTTATGGAATTTATTAACACTAAAAGACTTTTAGATACTAAACTAACCAGTACTTATAATATTTCTCAGACAACATCTGTAACAAAATCTTATTAAATTTCAAGTACATGAAAAAGTAGAGCCAGGTCTGGTGAGGCACACCTGTAATGCTAGTACTCAGGAGGCTGAGGCAGAGTCCAAGACAGGCTTAAACTACATAGATAGAACCTAACAGAAAGAAAGGGAGAGGGAGAGAAACAAATCTTGAAATACAAATTTGCAATACCATCTATTCATACTTGAAAGAGAGAATAGCAAAAGAAAATGAATTATTGAGAAATCATTAATGAAAATGGGAAAATATGTTAAATAGTTAACAAATTGAAGTAAAATTTTTAAAAATCAAGTAATAACTTTAAGATTAGGATACATTTAAGGGCAAGAAAAAGATTCTGTGGATTAAAAGTGAGGAAAGATCATGTTACATTGCACTGAGCATTTTCTGTCTTTTAGTTATTACAATCAACTCTTCCCATAATAAAATAAACAACGCTTCCCAGAGTTCAGTGTCAAGTAAAACTGAGGCCAACGAGAACAATGAAAAGACAAAGGAGGGAAGGAAGCAGAAAGTTCTTTGTTCACTTGGGCAAGCTTTTAAATTACTAAAAAAAAAACCACTGAGAGCCAGATTGGCAAACAGAAAGAGCCAAGGAGAACGAAATAACAGGAGATAATGAGACAAGAAAGTGTCATGAGAAAGGGAAAGCACGGCATTCTATGAGGAGAAGTCATGTTACAACAAAAATTCGTAGGCAGATTTGCTGTCTTGCTCCCCCCAGAATCTGAGTATCTGCGGAGTTTAGGCAGTCGGTCACTCACAGCTAAACTGTCGAATGTCCACACACCACGGTGCACTCCTGCGCCCCATCGGGGCTCACAACGCGACTGCATGAGCCTTGTGTTTGGAATGAATCGCATACATAAAAACGCGTTTCACTGTTTTTCACTGTGTCTACTACACATGAAAATGCATTTCAATTAGATTCTCCCTGTACTGATTTAAAAGAAGCAATCTTACTACATTTATTTGTCCCACTCTTCTGTGTTCCATTCACATTATGGTTGACTTGATAGATTCTAGTCTAAATATATTTGCTAGCTAGCAATAGAGCCATTAAGCTAAACAATCAAAAGAATTTTATTTCAGTGTTGTACACTTCATAAGACATGGAATATGCAATTAGGATTCACGATGAACCAAAGATGTATTAACCCGAAACAACTTGGCTTTTAATGAATGTATAACACTCCTCTTTTTCTTCTAAGTTCCGTATTGTAGAAACTAGTTTACCAGGGATCGAGCTCACGACCTCGCACTTGCCAGTCAGATGCTTATGCTGCTGAGCTAAATCTCCAGCCTTTAGAAACTATTTTAAAGGCCCACGGAAGGGTAAAAATTTCCTTAAAGCTGGCAACCTAAGACATATATTCAACATAAAACGATTGTAATAAATGTTTATCAAGCCCTTTGTTCTAAAGCAGGACAGCTATTAAATCACTTCCCTAACTGGTAGTTCTTAGTTTAAATAAATTTCAGAAGAAAACCCACATCTGTTCGTGCTTAAACTGAAATAATAAGTGCCTTGTTCAGTGACCAGGACTCTGGAAGACAGCTCTGTAAGCTTCCCATTTTCATCAAAACAAAACTGTAAATTAAACAGTCTTCTATATGAAAAATGTGACAGATTAGCAGTTCTTTAGAGAACTGGGAAGGAGGAAGCGCCAGTTTAAGAAATAATATTTTAAAACACATTTCTGACTGGAGACATCCCTAGTGGTTTGCTGAAGAAAGGGGCACAAAGAGCAGATGCCAGCCTCTGAGGACTGACTACAAACAGCAGCGAATCCCAGACTGCGGAGTAGACCCACAGGTTTCTCTAATGACGATGCCTCTAATCCGCCCGGCCGTGAATTCTTACTAATATAATAAGGTGCAGTTTTTTTTTTTTTGTGGAATAAAAATGTCTTCATGGTTATGTTTGCTACTTAGAGGGAAATGCATAGGTGAAGCCTGCTCACCTAAAATTACCAGACTTCAGAGATGATTTTTGTCTCTATCATATCCAATACTTACCTCTCAAGCATTGAGAGGGGATAAAGCTCAGCGGTATAAGCACCTGCCTGGCAAGCATGAGGTTGTGAGTTGGATCCTTGGTACTGTAAAAGAGAGAGAGAGAGAGAGAGAGAGAGAGAGAGAGAGAGAGAGAGAGAGAGGGAATAAAAAGGAGAAGACCCCCAATAATGTTAGGGCGTTCACAAACAGGCCATGTGTTGAAAAGAGAAATTTGAGACACTCTCGTGGCCTCATTGAGGTTCATTCCTAGGTTGTGAAGATGCCTTGGGTTCCAGCACCTTGCCCTCCTGCTGATATGCTCTTCACTGACACCTGGTTCACCTCCTCCTCTTGTTTTACGTTACAATTTACATTCAGCTCCATGGAGTACCTGCTCCTGGGATTAGGTTAGACCCTAACCTAGGTGCCATTTCCACTCTGTTTCCCTTTTCTTATCTCAATTGCAATATACTATAATTATCCTTAGGGTTTTTGTTGTTTTGTTTTGTTTTTCTTTTGTTTTGTTTTCTGTTTTGTTTTGTTTTGTTTTGTTACCAGAAATCAAACTCATGACCTTGCGCTTGCCAGGCAGGTAGTGATGACACTGAGCTAAATCCCTAGCCCTAATTATCTATTTACATCTTTTGGCAACAAGAATATAAGCAGAGGACAAGAACCAAAGCTGCCTCATAAGAGCATTGTTACCTCTCCACACAGGGTAGATGCTAAGAACAAAGCAAAACAAAATTACACAGAGTAAATACCTATTCATCACAAAGTTTACAATTCTTATTTCACTTACTTGTACTTAATTGCTGTATCCATCATTTATAAGAACAAAAACTTTTGCAAAGTATTTTTCACGACCATTGAGTTGACAAGTGGTACAGATTATAATTTAACACAAAATCTTTTCCATGTTTATCATGTGTATTGTCCTAACACATTGGTAGCTAGAAAATTATACAAAAAATATATTCTTACAGTACATATTTCCCAATATTTTCTCCACATTTAAAGAAATTCCTTCATATTTTCTTCATGGTTAATTCCAATTGTGCTGAACATAAACCCTCCCTACTTTTAAAAATGGGACAAGCCCTATTTTTAAAGAATCAATTATATTGTCTGGTTGAATAATACATTTAGTTCAGTAGAAAAACAAGCGATGGGAATTGCATCTGCATGAATGCCACATAAGATGTTATTTACTACATGGGTTAATTCTTGTCACAACATTACACATTTTTATTTATGGTAGTATAATATTGGCATTTAATGAGTGTCATTACCAAAAGAAAGTGATTGATAGATGTGAAATGAGAAAGGAATGACTATCCTTTGAGAGTAAAATGTTTGTATCAGAAATAAATTTTGATAATGTTTGACTGATATTTTCAACTGCAACCCAATATTACTTTCCAAAGAAATGATGGAATTTGCAAAAATGTGCAGATTTTAACAAGAGCATTGGGTTGATGCTAAGAAAACTAGTTTGCCTAAGTGTAAGTGAGACTCTAATAGATACTTTAACAAGGCTCACACATCTTAACATTGGCATTAAAATGGGTGTAAATTATCAGCATGGCAAATGTGCTAAGGGAAGAGCTAAGGGGACCACCAGTCTGGGACCCTCCAAGTAGGGGAACAGAAACTAGGAAGGATCAAAGTCTTCCCAAAGACACAGCCCACCTCCTGAGAGTTTGCAAAATGAACACTGACTAGATGAAAAACCAATCTCAATTATTCCGAGAGACTTAAACTAGTGAGAATTTGCAGCTCACCATACTCAGTGAAGAAGAAAGAACGCAGAGATATTCGTGGAGAACTGTCTTGTGTTCACTTGCAAAGCTCTTGTACTGAGCCTCTGCCTGAAGGGGTGAATTTCAATACCTTCCCCAGTCCAGATGAAACAGTCACAGAATCCAGCTCAGGCCATTCTATACTTAACACCTCCAGGCTATTCATGATTTCACTAACTTTTTGTACAACTCTAAGACAGTGAAAGAGCTCTTTTCCCATGAAACAGCAGGGAGGCAGCAGGACTACAATGAAATAATATTATGAAGCAAAACAGGTAGAGCCAGGCCAGTCGGAGGCAGCCCCAGGGCTGAGGAGCACGTGCCCTCACACTCTATCCAGTCATTTTCGCTACACTCGGAAGAGAAAACAGCAATAAGCAAGGCAAATGGGGCAAATCAGGGACTCTAATCTGTTTGCCAAGGCTTTCAAAGGAACAACACTGGGGAAAACTTTAAAATACAGCAGCTCACCCCATATAGCCAGCTCTCGGCACTTTACCCGGGAAGAAGGCAAAGAAAACAAAGTGAAAAAATTATCAAGTGGGAAAGGTAAATACTCAAAAGAGTGCTTTTCTACCTACAGATCTACAAATACCACTGAAGTGCAGTCAGATTCTTGGCATTTCTGCTTACACCCGACACCATTCCAAGTGCAGTCCTTTTAACAGCACAAGGGCACGCCAGACAGCCAAGCCTGGGCACTGAGCGCCCTGGGCCCTGTGCTTGGTACCGAGAGGCAAGGACTGTGAGAAGGTGCTGGGGCTCGCCGACTTAAAAGGAAAGTGGAGAACTCAGTCAGAGTTCAGGGGAGAGGGACAACAATCCCGCAGACCTCCCAGGAAACATTAAATACAGTCATTAGCCTGGAGAAATCTGAGAAGCTGCATATTTATCGATCTTTAAACAAATTATGGCTTCACCCTCCAAGGAAAGTGATCCTCACTTTCATTCCATTGGGCATTGCAAGAAGGAAATGAATTTAAATTGCATCATGAGATATTTAAGTTAGACATAAAGTGATATTTCCAGGTAGAGAGAGAGAGTGCGGTTTTAAAAATTAACTTTCTCCGGAGGTCATTAAGTGTCCATGTCTTAATTGGGATAAACCTAATGCCTCTGGCTCGCTGGGACATTTCCCTCCATGCTGTTGTGCTACTGTGCCTGGTATCTTGGCATTATGACAATTATATTTTTATTATTATGAGATAGAGTTCTTTGACTGAATGTCTTTCCCTTTCTCCTTTTAATGTGTGTAAAATATGCAAGGAATAAAATAAAAATGGTTCATGCCAGCCCAGTGCTTTCATTCTTCCTTCTTTCTTGTACAGATATTTCAGGAAATACGCTGATTGCCACACTGATTTTCACTTTCAGAAAAGGTTAGGAGCCGGTGCTCCTGTGAAGACAAAAACTTCAGAGAAAACGAAGGCGCACACCCAGCACTTCTCAGACCACATTAACGGAGAACTCAGCGCATCCCTGCAGCCTTTGTGGGCTGGGAGGTCACTGTGATGTGCGCTGCCCCAAGGTGGGTCCTTCACGGACTTCTCTTCCAAGGAGACCATTTCTAGCAATCCTGGTCACCAAGGCATCTGGGAAGCAGTGAAGCAATCCTGGTCACCAAGGCATCTGACTTAAATAATGTTCTTTAGAGGGGTAAAACAAACAAACAAACAAAAAAACACTTTTTTTGGTTGAAAACTTTTATTTTTGCTATTGATCTGCCATAGGACCCTAATTTTATTTCCTTTAGTTTAAGGAATATTGGTGTGGCACTTCTTGAGCTATCTTGACTTTTACACAAAGTATATGTATTCAGGACTTTAAAAAATAGCAGCACATATTTAATAATAGCAATTTATGCCAAAATGTTTTGAGATTTGAATAACTTGGATAGTAGTAAAATGTTTTATGCAAGGTACAAGTGGCAAAATGATGTATTACCTAATTGATAATTTATTGGAGGGTAACAGAATTACCCTGTGGCACCTACAGAATGCCACCCATTATTTAAGCCTAAATGTTATCATTCATTAATGGTAGCAATGGTAGTTAGTTTTTACAGCCAACATTCCCCCTGCCCGATTCCCTGGGAGAGCAGGGTTTCTTTAGGGCCACCTGCTATGCTGATCCTGGGTTGTGCTTCAATTGAAGAATTAGCTGTTAGGGTGTCTTGGTTCAGTCTTGTAGAAACTTTTCAAACACTCCTTGCTATAAGATCACTAAGTTTATATTTGAATATATTGTTATGAAGTGTTTTTTCTGTTTTCATTAAATATTTTTAGACAAAAAAATTTTTAAACTCTATTTGTAGGAAGCTTTCAATAACCACAGGTAAAGAATTGTCAACCTCGCACGGCCTTTTATTGGCAAGTGTTGCCCTAGATCACTTATGACATGAAATAGCCCTCACTGATATTTAATTTATTCATTATACTACAGTCTAACTTGAAATAACTTGAGTCGCAGTTTATCAAAGTATTATCCTTAGCTCGACGGTAAATTATTTGAATCTACATTCAACTCTGTTATGTTGTCCATGACTAGCAAATCACTCTGCCAGTTCACTCAGCAGCTTCTATACCAAAATACTGTCCCAAGCACTGGATAGAAGGCAATGAACGAAGCAAAGTCCCTGACTGAGACTTACACCTTAGAAAGACTTAAAAATAGTATGGAAAGACTATATGTGATACAATATCACAATGTTAGTTGCTGCAAGGAAAATTATGCATGCAGGCGTGTGGGGAAGTCCCTGAGATGGAAGGGAGGTAGCTGCCATCACGCTCCCATCAGCCCCACTTACACCATCCCGAGACTCTTGATGCCTCTACTTCCCCAGCTATGCCGTGTCAGTTAACTCCAAAAAACTTCTGACCGACCTCCACAGACGCGTCACCCCAGAATCTCACATTGCTCTTTGCCTCCTGCTTCTCACAGGAGCTTGGCTGGGTGCCCACCTGTGCCATCTGGAGACAGAAGAGTCAGTGCCTCAGAGTGAACAATTTTCATGATCTGAAGGGCCAGTTCTTCTCACTTCCTCTTCCCAGCACCCACACACCCCTCTAGAAGCCCCAATGATGCTCCCATGAAGTGAAAACTTCAGCGTCACTAATACTAGCCAGTGCCCACTTCACCCACCTCTGGGCGTTTGCCCCTTGTCTATACCCTCCGCCTCTGCCCCCCTTCCCCTCTGTCTCTCACTCAGTCCTGCAGCCCTAGGCTCACCCTCCCCCAATGCATCACAACACACAAGGCTTTGCTTTGTGAAAAATAGAAGTTATTTGGGAAAGAGTTCTCAGGCAGAAGGAATAAAAAACTCAAGTTTTTGGTCAGGGCCACAGCTGGATTGCTGAGGTACAGTTAGGTGCTGGAGTTGGTTTTCATCTCTACGAAACCTGGTGGTTGAGCAATTCCTTGCTGTTTATAAAAATCCGATGCATATATTTATGATTCCATCCAATGTCTATTCATTCTCACTTTTGCTGTTCCTTCTGCTCTTACAATTCTCTAACCTTACAGGAGCACATTTGATGAAGTCCTATGGAGTCTCTTTCATGTAACTGTTGCTTAGGTCTTACTAACTGGCCTATTACTCTCACAAATCAGAATGGTATGTACTTTCCATCTGCTCTGTCCTGATATTCCACAGTTTTTTAAACCTGTGTGAGCATCTACATCTCCTAGAATTTGCCTATTTTATGATCTTCCGCCCAACAATTCTGTCAGTCTGGCTGGAAACACCCCAATCTATATTTTTAACCAATATCCCAAACAAGAATGAGAATGTCCTTAGGTGACCACGCATATGTGAAATTCTGCATTGGGAGTACCAAGGACAAATGCTGAGGAGCCCAATGGAATTCAGGTAGCCTAGTGGTATAGAGAACCTGGTAATAAGAACATTTGCATTTCTATGAAACAGGCAGGTGTAATTTAAATAGCTATAAATTTCCACTTATAGCACCATTTACTGACAAGAACAAACTCACATAACTCATAGAAAAGCAAACTTAAATGGGCATGTCAAGTGGAAAAATACTTTAGCTATTATTTACATAGAGATACTTCTACTAAAGTCATCCTGGGTGTTATTATTCAATAGTTTTTTTTATCATAGTAAATGATAAATCCATTGAAGGAGTGATTTTAAAAGATGGATGACAGCACACCAATCACAGTAGAATATTTATTCTAGTCAAGTTTGGCATGAACTCTACTGGAGAGGTGCTTGTTTTCTTTTATGAAGATGGAGGCACAAAATATGAGTAGAGGTTTTGATGTCTGAAAAGTTATTATTTAAACATCTGTAGTTATGATTAAATACTCGAGATCCACCAGAGTGTGATGCCACAATGCTTTCCTGTCCAGAATCTTTCAAGGATTCTTTCCAACGTGCCACAGAATAAAGTTCCTTCTCAGCTTTCCGGTTTCTGCATTCTACGAGCTGGCACTGATCCCCTCTTTGGATTTCATCTCCACATCTCCCAACACCCATCGCCCCCACTCCTGCCACTGTTCAATAATGCACTATTTCCCATGGCCTGGCCCCAGGAACATTCATTTGGGGTAGTAACAGGTGTTATGTTTTAAAGACAATAACGAAAACGTCTCTAGGACCAAAAGCCTTTTGGGAAATGCTACAACAAAGCAAAAGCTAACCACGTTTCTAAAGTTCTCAGAACCTTTAAGATACTGGTGTGAATTAAACACAACCAGGAGTGAGCACATATATAGTGCAATATTTCTCAAGTGATTTTTTTTTTTGCAAAATTCCTTTTTCTCAGGAGTACGTATTTAGAAGGGAGTTCTAAAGAATCAAATGCTACAATTGTGACATTTCAGGAAAATGAACATGGCAGGAGGAATACGGAATCTGGAATGTGATGCTCTTAGAGTCCACTGTTGGCCCCCATATTCACCAGGAATTCAACCCTGGGAAAGGAAATCTGGAATCAAGTTGCTTCCTGGTGAAATGAGATGTGTTATGTTTAACTGGGAGGTTACTGTGATGGTTTATGAGAGAAGTAATCAAGCACTCAACCTTGATCTTTGTCCTGTGTCATGCGGTCAGTAACTAATAGTCTAGTTGCTTTTCCTCAACTTTCAGCCAAACTAAACTCTAAGTGCCCTTGACTGTAGGAAACTGTTTGGTTTGGAGGTGCCAGAACTTGAAGAAACATTTATTTCTGTGTTACTTTTCTTGGAAAAGAGAGGCTAACACATAAGCATTTTCTTTTAGTGTAAAATTTGACATCTCTTCTTGCCTGTTGTAATCCTGCTATGAAACTTTCCTCTCATTAACAATTAAAACCTGTATCTCCCCTGTTTATATTGCGTATAAACTCTTCTTGTACTGCTATTCTATTTAGAATGCATTCCATGAAACTATAAAATCTGTGTGTTCAAATATCAGTTACTGTCTGACCAATCTGAGGCTGTTACAATCAAAATGTTATGATTTCTAGGCAAACCATAAGGACCAAGCCTCTCTTCTTACCGGTGTAGCAAAACGCTCAAGAGTGGTCATCGAGGCGAAAATCTGGCTCTTTGTTGATTCCTAATTCATGTTTTTAGTTGAATTCTGGTTTATTGTTTTCAGTGTTGGATGAAAAAATTAACATGTTCACCCTGGATTGTTATCATTGTTGGTCTAATATTCCCATCTAAAATTTTGATTTTTTTATTCCTCTTAGAATTCTTAAGAATAGCTAAATTCTGTGCTTTGCTGGATTTGATAGGAAATGTACTTGGCAGCATTCAAAAGCTGCAAATCAGTTCATAAAATTAAAATTTCTGTTCTAATTTGCTGCTTTTTTGTTGAGATGCTGCATGACAAATTGGATGAAAATGTGGCTGTTCAGGTAAATACACATGGGATAAAATCCTGAGTTCACTGCTTGTTCACATGTACGAAGTTGGTGTTTAGAGAACTTAAACATGTCCCCCAATTTTGTTACCTCTAGAAGGGGATAATACCACTTTGTAGGTCATTATGAATAGTTAACAAAATAAAATGTATACAGGTATCATTTTGGGATATGACTATATTTTAGACATTATTATTTTGAATCAACTTACCTTTATTATTTTAAAATTTACAAAAATTTTATCAGCAGTAAGTTAAATTTGAGTACTCAGAAATACATTTAGTACTATCTTCTTGTTATGTACTTGTCCCAGTATAATCTTAAAGGCAGGAAACAAGGATTCCAAATACAGGTGGAGAGCAGCTGGGCTTCCAGGGAATCTCTGGCTCAGGGTTCCTCCCCGATACTCTGTCACTCTTTGGAGAGATGTTCTCACTAAGTAATAACCATGCATTAAAATCATTTCTCTGGAAATAGCCTTTATTTGCTTTCTCCTATTTCATCTTTTAATAGAAAGTCCTAACTTCTCAACTAGAGACCCAGGGAGAATAAATTTCACAGCTGAGAGAAAAAAGATGATGAAGGTATAAAGACATTTTAATGAAAATCACTTTAATGCATGGCCTGCTGGGATATTTTTGACATTTCAAGACCCATGAGGCTGCGAAGGTGTGAGCATTAGTGAATCCCTAAAGACAGAGCTGTGTGCAAAGGACCGAACGGTTTCAATGCCTATTACACTCATCTCACAGCAGCAATCTTCAGCCTTGGTAGTGATCAGTCTAGATATTGATACATGAATCCTTGACATAGGTTTCTTCTTGTTCTCTAAAACACAAAAATATTCCTATTTCCTGCTCTAGGGCAGCGTGTGGTGGGTAACACATGCCTGTAATCCCAGCACCTTGAGAGGCTGAGGCAGGAGGATCCCAAATTCAAAGGCCAACCTGGGGAATTTAGTGAGACTTTCCACAAAATAAAATACTAAAAAGGGTAGGAATATAATGCATAGCAAAGATGCTGGCTTCAATCACTTTTGTGTACATGCTCCAAAATATTCTCATGACTAA
The DNA here is from genome assembly GCA_004027455.1 of Hydrochoerus hydrochaeris. Classification (NCBI taxonomy): domain Eukaryota; kingdom Metazoa; phylum Chordata; class Mammalia; order Rodentia; family Hydrochaeridae; genus Hydrochoerus; species Hydrochoerus hydrochaeris. The sequence goes on along the minus strand of PVLA01004954.1, from coordinate 23,537 downwards.
CCTCTGGTTTTCATAATGGCCTCACTGGGTGTCGATGAGAAGAAAAATATTCAATGAAGAAAGAAGCAAATGCCTGAAAACTTCCAAGAAAGATGGAGGAAGTGAATATAATCAATACCATAATCATAATGTAATTGAAGACTAGAAAGTGCTATTTATTTTGGAGTCAGAACAGAATGCTACTTCACAAGACAGTTTATATTGACGATAATCAATTTGGGGCATCATTTCCACCGCTGATCTACACTTATCTTAGTGTGACATGTTTTCATGTATCTATCTTACACACATATATTTTTGCAAGATAGAAGACAAATTTTACATTTATATGTTTTTAAAAGATAATAGTTAATAACTCCAGAAAATTTCACCATTTGCAAAAATTCTACAGAAACAAACTATTTTAGACATTATTAAGTGCCATCAAAAATACCTATAAAATTGCAATAATAATGACTCGGTTTAAAGTGCATCTTAAATTAATCAAAGCATGCAAATTTTTACCTTTCAAGTCCCCTTGGTATCCAGGGAGAGAAAAATGATGATTTCTGATTCAATAGTTGTCCTCGACGGAGACTGAGCAGTTGTATTTACCAAGTCTATGTTCCTGGTGCCACACTGGACTTGGCAGCAAACCGCTGGTCCCAACCTGATGCCAATGAAAAACCTCAGGCCACCAATGGGCACTGATTCCCTGAGTCCAGTCCTGCTGTTTAAGACTCCACCTCAAGCTGCTCTTCTTTTAGGGCTCTTCTCAGTCCCTGCCAAAGGAGCTGTCCTAGGATAGCAAGCATATATGTTCCTTTGCAGGTGTCCTATCAGCTATTTGCTATGACAAAGAGACAGAGCAAACACACAGGGACCCCTTCAAAGGGGGAGATCAGAAGTGCTGCGCTCTGAGGCGAGAGAGTGAAGAGGGGGTGGAAACACTGGAGTCTCCAGCAGAGGGCCCTTGCTCAATTGGATTTGGATCCATGTCCCCTCCCCACCAACTCGTCCTGCCCTCTGCACTTGGTGCACCTGGCCTCTTCCCCTGGGGCCCTGGGCTGGGCTCCCTGCATTCCCACCGGCTCCAGGGACTTGGTCATGCTCACTTGTTAAGAGTTAAGGCTCGTATTTTTCTCTTGAATGAACTTACTACTGATTTCCCTTGGTAGCTCGTTTCCCAGGACAGCACTCTTCCAGTACGAACTCCTTCCTGGTTCAGCATGGAGGCTCAACTTGGACCTGGCATCTTGTGCATTTCACTGCCACTTGGCCAATACTGAATGACCAAGTGTAAGTGCCCGTTCAGCACCCGCCTGGTCACGTCATCACACTCTTCTGCCTGGCCCATTTGTGCCCTTCTTAATGTTTTGTTTGTCATTTATTATGCATTTATTTACTTATTTATTTGTTCCTTCATTCATTTTTACTTTGGGACAAAAAATTATAAATTTTAAGCACTGTCTCACAGTAAATAGTAAAAAATGTGAATCGGAGACCCCTTAGTCCCAAGCTGCCATTAGAAGTGGCCAATCTGAGAGAATAAAATATACATGGAGAGAAGATCAGAGGCTGGGGAATATGGAGGAAGAAAGAAGACTGAGAGATTCACAGTTCTATAAAAACTGAATACAAGCTTGCACCACTTTGGTAGCTTACGATGTTCATTTGTTCTAAATTCAAAATGTATTGCTATACCAGAAGTTAAAAGATAGATAATTAATACACCAATGTTATTCTTTGATATTTATTATATGTGAGGAGATTTCTAATCCTTTGGGATCCATGACTATATTGCATAGTGGAGTTTTTTTGTTTTTGTTTGTTTGTTTTTGTTTTTGTTTTTGCATCCTGTGTGGTACCATGGCTGCCAAAGATATTCAGTAAGCAGTTGATGGTTGACCTACAAGGACAGATTTTAAGGTGGCTTCCGGCTTCTCAAAGACACGTTTTCCACTCTAATCAAATCCCAGCACTGAGAGTAATAAGCAGCTATGGCTAGAAAAATACATCAGTTGACATTTTCTTCAAGGAAAGCAGCATGTTCAAAGCAGACTTCATACAAGGGGCCATAAATACCAATTGTCCCATATTCGAGATATGACAACTGAGATACAGGAAGACTAAGGAACTTACTGAACACATGCAGAGATAAGCAGAATAAGGATTTAAAAGCCCATCTATCAGAGATCACATGCCTGCAAATTACATCTTTAAATCACTCTTAATTGTCAAAGTAACCCAGCACTCTGGAAGGCCGAGGGAGGAGGGTTACAAGTTCAAACTCAGCCCAGGCAACTCAAGCATATCTGTCTCAAAATAAAAAATAACAAACATTGAAAGTGTAGTTTTCTGCAAAGGTCCATGTTCAACCCCAGCACTATACATATAAAAAAGTCAAAAGGAGCAACTAAAATAAAGTATTGGAGAGTTATATCAATGTGAGTTTTTAGAGAAGGGTCTCTCTTTTGACAAAAACCTAGATAGGGAAATTGCTGTGAATCAAATAAGGTGAGCTAGAAGAATTCTGTAAATTTTAAGTTTCTTACGTGAACAGAACTTTGGTATGTACACGCCAAGATATCTTGTACTTTGTTTCTTGATCAATGTTATTTTCTAGTGAGATGATAGTCAAGAAGAAAACAGAAAACTGAAATAATTACCTTCCCACTCATTGGGTAAATGGTGTATCAAAGTGTGTGAAAGAGCGGTGACAATAGTGACAAACCTAGAAGAATTAAACTGGTATGAGATCATGACTTGTTTTCTAGGATTTTCTTAATTTGATGTCTTTTGAGTAGAACCTTGCAGCCCACTTCACTTTGCTCAAGTCGAAGTACTGAGTCACACTGAGCACCCCTCCTGGGGTGAAAATCTTATCTCTGATTGTGCACCTGGTCTGTACAGTTTGAACTTTCCTTATGACATTTCAGAATAGATGAAGAATGCACAAAACTGACTGGTTCATATCCCAATTTTCATGGAAAGAAGAGCATACTTCATTGTTTTTCTTGATAAAGATGATGTCATCTGAGATCATCAAATAAAATAATATCTTTTTTCTTACATAAGTAATAAGAAGTGAGAAAGTAGTAAAAATTAAAAACTTTTGTTGTCAAGTTAAAAATAAGAATGTCAACAAAGCACTCAATCGACTGCACGGGTAATTATGTGTTCTGCTATGTCCCTCCCTTAGGGAGGTCAGATGCCCTTGGCTGTGTTTCCACACAGGTGATTTGAGATTTCTCCGGGAAAATCTTGGCTTATCTGAAATTCAATTTTTCTTCTTCAAAATCCCCTTCTGACATACTTAAGATCGAGGTGTTTAATGATCTTTCATTCATTTATTTGAAATTGCCATTGAAACCATGAAAGCTCCAGGTTGGCTTAGCTGTAAATGTGAGTCTTAGCATGCTCATGCACATCAGCAGTGTGGCTCGAAAGTATGAGTGGTATCTCATGACATATTTCAAAGCCTTAAGGTTGGAGGGCACAGACATGTACTTATAAATGAAGATTTTATTGTCATGATACAGTGAAGTGAGTCATAAGTTGGCTTGCCAAAGAGGGCTCTAGTATATTCTTCCTAGAGGAAACATCTAATTGTAGTTTAAAGCACAAGTGGAATTATAAATATATATATATTTATTATATATGTAATAGGATATATATAGTATGTTTATGTGTGTGTCTATATGTGTATCCTGAGGTAATGTAATGAGTTCTTTAAAACTAATGTGCATTTGAAGTCAGTATTTAAAGTAGGAAAATGTCCACAAAATAAATATTTGTACAAATTTTGTTTTAGGAGACTATGGATAGTCATTTCACAATTGAATTCCTAATTTTGGCCAATTGAAATCAAATTTAGCAATTTATGTTTTTGATTGCTTTTTTAAAAATTCTTACCTAGTAATTATTTTTATTGTGGTGTGCTGGATTTTTACTATCCTTTTAAATGATAATTTTTTTTGATATGTAGTTAAATTACCTGCAGATTATTTTCAGCATTTCAATCTTTCGAGTTTTTACTTGTTTGTTTCTAGGGCAGGGTCCAGCATAGGTTTGATTCTAGTGTTGATTAATTCTCTCATCCTCAACGTGATTCACCAGGTATCTACTGAAGCCCACCCAGTCAACAAGGTGGGAAACTGAAAGAAGATACCAACTTTCTGTGAGGCCTGAGCACTTTCTATCTTGAAGTTCCCTGGGAGTTTTTGTTTCCTTAGAATTTGTGCTGGTCTGGCTTTAGAGGTTTTCACCCTATGCATGTGGAGTCAGCACAAAGGAACCTCTCTGCATATTCTCTGTCTCTGTCTCTGTCTCTCTCTCCATTTCCTTTTTTTGTTTTTTTGGTTTTTTTTTTTTGGCTTTCTACTCTGAAAACTTAATTTCTGCCTCCGTAAACGTTTAAGTACTAAAATACTGGAAGATTCAACAGAAAATTTAATTTTCATTGATTAATGAAGAGGTTGAAAAAGATAATTGGTAATTACGAACTGTGTTTATTAAAACATTAATTTTAAATGGGTATAATTTTAAAACTATAGTTATGCAGAATATTTTTGAATGTTGAAAATAAACAATTCAAAAGAAGGATTTTAGGCAAATTATTCCAAGAAAGGAATTATGTCGGAGAAGATATTTTTCAGTGAAACTGTGAGCCTACTGACTTTTAAAATTAATGTTTTTCTTACCTAAGCATGTGACCTATAAAATAAATTCACGTGACAGTAGTCAAAGATAAGATGATCTGGGCATGGTGATGCACACCTGTGACCCCAAGCACCTCAAAGGATCAGGAGCTCCAGGCTGGGCTGGGATCCATACAAAGGCTCTGTCTCAAAAAAGCAAAAGTTAAAAAAAAAAGAGTAAAGGAACAGCTGTTTTGAGGATTTAAACACAGTACAGAGATTTGATGATTATCATTCATCCATATATTATTGGACTCACCACTTGTTATCTTCTTAAATTTTTCTCCTTCTATTTGAGTTTCATAAAATTTCCATGTAAAACTATATAAGTAGTAATATACTGATGCAACAATTTTGTCTAACTCAGTGAGATGCCATTTTTTAAATTGAACAGAAGTTATGAAGTATCTCTTATATCATGCCCCAGGTAGTGAACAAGAAGAACACAGCCAGGGCCTGCCAGGTAGATCTAATGGCCCACATGAAGGTACGGGAAGGGAAATCAGTAATTTTAACAGAGCATCCTGCTGCCAAGATGCAGCAATGACAGCGACTAAGTTGGCTCTGAAGAGGGCGACACTTTCTTCAAGGTAGTATTGAAATGTCACTTTAATGCATAAATTAAAAGTGATGCATGCTTGCTGGACTCCTGTTGGTAGGGGAGTAAAGCAAAGAGCAACACTGCTGATTCAATGCTGCCCAGCAAGGGCCCCAGACTCTGAAGTCCATTCAGTACAAGTATAAAGGTTCTGTCCATTACAGTGCTTTCATTGCTCCATAAAATGTGCTGTTTTGACAGAGATGAGAACTACAGATCATGAGTTTGAGGTCAGCCTGAACTACAGGCAATTTGAAGTCCAGCCTGAGCTAGTACTACACAGTGAGAACCATTCGAAAGAAAGAAAAGGAGGGAGAGAGGCAGGGGGAGGCAACAGAAAGAAGGACTGAAGACACATCTTTTTACCAAAACATGTGGACCAAAGACAACTGTAGAAATAACTCCCAGAATAAGTCTCATAAAAGTAATTCAAGATTGTGTTTTCATGACTGAGTCACTTAAAGGAAATGTATGACTTGATGGGAAAGTTTGGATTAGTGTTTACAAACACAAAAGAACTGAAAACATCAAAGTAGGGAAGTAAAAGAAATTAATAAAACTGATTGACGTAAGGCATTTTCAAGTACTGTATTTCATATTTTTGAGACAAGTTCTTTCTGGTATGAGAGGTACGTACAAGCTTTATTTTTTTTTTTTAACTAACGCGATGTGAATGTTTTAATGTCCTTATTCACAAAACATAATAAAATTCATTGTCCAAAGTGTGTCAAAACCTTGGCATCTATGAATAGCTTTATTCTGTTTTCATGTAATGGATGAATTGTAGTTTGTATAACTAACAAAACTAGAGTGTCAAACTCAGTGACTGTCATGTGTATTGGCAAGAAAACAACACAAAGAGAACAAGTCCACCTAGAACTTTCCTAAGATTTTTAAAAAACAGATCATGTTGACATTCTGGGATCTCTTCTTGGCATTCCCATTGGCTAGGCATATGTCCTGTACTCCTTCACTTAATCTATCTGGAAACAATTAGATCCCCTGAAAACCAAGGGAGTAGAGCTAGGTGAGCTTTATGTTTTCTTTTGGTTCTAAAACTCTATGATGCAGTAATTTTTATTGCCTAATGAGTGGATATATGTTCTTTGCTCATAAAACTACCATTCCAAGTAACATTGAACATTCTTATCTCTAATTAATGCCCTAAACATCTTAAAACATATTGAGAAATAGCTTTACAGTGAAAGGATATAAAATCAGTTCTCAGCAAATGAGAACCCAGGAGAATCTAAGCTGTATCACACTTAACACAGGTGACAGTGTGATATTTAATTATAATGATTTACCCAGTAAAGAGGGTAATAACTGAAATCTTTCATAATCTGCTAGTCAATAGCAAGGAGAGTTTATAAATAGTTGCCAATAAAAATAATCGTAAGCTCAAAAAACTGATAATTATTTTTCATTTCTCCTTTTTAAAGTAGTGATTGTCAAGTTAAATTCCAAGTTTACTGAAGTATCCCTCCTATTATTGATACCTGATGTTAGTAAATTAAGTATCATGTCACAAAGGCATTTGCAAATAAAAAGGAGGGAAAATATGAAACTGAAAAAGCATCACATTAGCTGTTTCCTAACACAAGGAAGATGACAAAAGCCTCCCTGCCACCCGCAGCCACGCTCCAACTCATCCCCAGGCAGGAAAGACAACCCCAGTACTGCAGGGGCTGGAGCCAGAGTCATTCTGGTGCTTTTTGTTTCTAAAGACAAAAAGGAAATAAAAAGTGTGTGAAACAACTCCAGTTCTCACTAAGCTGAATCTGAGAGCCCATCTGTTCAGATTTCATGCTTTAAGAAGAAAAAGAAATCAACCTCAGAAACAAACCTTGTGCATTCTGGTATTATGAAGATGTTCAGCAGGATAAATGAGATGAAATCCACAGAATTTTAGTCAATTTGAGCAACTTGCCGTGATGAAAGCACCAGAATTTGCATTATCTAGGGCAGGCTGCACTTGTAGGAAGCCTAAGAATGAAGTTTTGAGCTAGATTTATATAAAGCAATGTTGCTTCTTCTACTTGGCAGAGTCTGAGGTGTGAGCTGCACAGTGTAAGGGCTATAGCTAAGGATTCTGATAAATTCCTCAGTGTTATCACAGGCAAAGAAGATTCGCCGTAAACTGAAAAGTAGAGACATCACATTCATTTCTTTCTTTTTAATTGTTCAGTGACATTTAAAAGGGTAAATATCCATCCAAATTTTGTCTCTGCTTCTCTCTCTTGTTTGCTGAGCGGAAAAGAAATTTGAGACAAACACAAAATACTGTTGCCTAATGAAATGCTTATTAGAGAATAACTAATTTGCTTAAAATAGCTTAATTATAGGCTTGATTCAGTTCTTTAGTGGCTTCTAGGGTGCAATAGGTATTATATTTCTTTAGGATTTATGATATTTGTGAATAATATGCCCCATAATTTAAAACTCAGCCATGGAAACTATTCAATTCTAAGAAAAAGCTTTAGATTCTATGCCTTCTCAGAACTTAGATGCATTTTATTTTTACTGACTATGATAATTTTAATGTTCCATCAAATTGGAAAATACATTCTTATTTTTTACTTTACTAGACAAAGTGAATCTCATGATAATTTTGGTAGGAATCTGGGTGTGGGTATTTATGATTTTGATATTCCAATTATCTTAATTATGATACATTTTTCCTCACAAATGAAAATATGGAAAGGAGACTAAAGGCTTAAAAGTATTTCAAGAATCATATAAAAGAGAAATCAGAAAATACTTCCAATAAATTAGAGCAACTTATTACTGCATCTCAAAAATGTACAGAATACAATAGATCCTCCATTCTTCATTACACTAAATAGAACAATTGTACCATTTTATAATATGCATAAAATGAGAAAATAGCTTTTTGTTTTTGATCAACACAATACTTATTCATTTGTGTGAAATACAGTATAATACTTCAGCTCACATATTGCTCATGTGTACAGATCATACTAGGGCAATTAATATTTCTATATTCTTACAAATTCATTGTTTGGAAACTTTGGACTTTTTTCTTCTAGTTTCTCATAAAAACATAGTAAATTGTTCTTCTAAAATATTCCTAAATCTTTAGCTTTTATCTAATAGTATATCTTGGAAAAATAATAATAGTAGTTAACACTGTATGACACAGTGAGTGAAAATCCTTTTCAATATTCTCAAATATTTATTATTTAGAGGAAGTTTTTTGAAAATTTGCATCATTTCTGTTTTTACTGGCTAGAAATAAAAAGTACAGAGAAGTTAAAGAGTTTGCTCATCTTGATGTAGCTCTAAGTAGTGGAATTGGGACTCAAACCAAGACATGTGACGTTTGATGATTACTGAAGAGTAGCTAAAGTATTTGCAAGAGCTTTTTGAAAGGAAAAACCAGAAGCATTTACATACACGGTATGTTATTTATTCCAGAATTGACTTTTCAATTGGTTTTCAGCCATTCAGAGATTGAGGTTGATGATCTTGACAATGCTCCAAGTAAAAAAGAAAACTGTCTTCCTACAGGCTTTAAGTAGGACTCCTCGACTGTAAGAGAACATTGAGGAATTAAATCTGGTATTTGAAAATAGCTAGTATTGGAATGTTCGGTTTGGGGGAAAACACAATAAAATGTTCCTCATTAAACATTTACTTTTTCTCTAAAGGAATTTAATATATAATGGATGCAAGCAAGGAAAAGTTATGTATTTATGTTATGCATTATATTCTTTAAAACAGAACATGAGTTTAAAAGAGCAAAAATAAATAATTCAGGAAACAAAACAAATAGGAGAAACTAAGTGTGCCTATTACCATAGATATTATCTGCAGCGGTGGTTTAAGGAAAGCATTTATTGACCTTCAACTTGGAAAATCTGCGAGAGTGCTGCTTCTCCTTGATAGCATTGTATGTGGCTTCAAAAAGCTTTGTAATAAAAATAGATCGTATTTGAGTTCTTTTTTTTACAATTTAGGACAGATTTTGCATCTATAATCTCATTTGACAATATGCAATGCTCTCTTAATATCAGATAAACAGGGAATCAGATAGAGTTTTTGCTAAAGACCCTGAAGAAGTGGTTGGTTATTAGGTCTCCTGCGGCAGTGAAGGGCAGACGGAATAAGCTCTCACTGCAGTCGAGAAGTCCTGCAATAGAAGCCATTTTCGTGGATGGAGTGGTGGGAACAGACCAGAAAATCATTTAGGAGAAAACTGGAAGCCCTAACCGGAAGGATTCTAAACGTGTTGACATCCATTACTGTACATCTACATGAAAGTTTCCGAAACATTGTGAAAAATGCAAATTGCTGTTTGAAAACAAAGACATCATAAAGGTAAGAATAGTTCATGTAGTGAGAATGATTTAATCTTGAAAGTCAAATAGTACAACAAAGTAAAATGGAAGATACAAAAGAAGGTTGGGGCAAAACCGAATTTGAGAACAGGAGGTGAAGGTTGGCAAGAGAAGGAAAGAAAGGGTCATCAAAGCAGTGAGGAGCAAACAGAGAATGTGTGGTGCCTGTCAGGACCCCTGGGTACCTCAGGGGTTTGTCAGTAAGTGGTTACACTTTGGAGAATTTAAGCACAGTGATGAATCGACGTTGCTAAGCAAAGGAATTACATGATCCGTTTTCTGTTCTCCTTTTCCCTTTCACAGTGGACTCTTAAGCTCCTGCTTATGTAAAAGAAAAGCTTCAGCCAGCACCTTAGTTTAAATATTTTCCCCAACTCAAAAGTATACAGCTCTTAGCATTATTAATCATCTTATGTGTATGCTGATCTCTACTTAAATAATAATTCTTCTTTGTTTATGGAAGAAGCACCAATTCTTCTTTGTTTATGGAAGAAGCACCATGCAGTCACTACCAAGCCTTTGATTTTGTGGCTCATTTGGTAGGCTGCTATCATGTCAATGTTTGCACCCCACAATTTTTACATGGTGAAACACTCAGCGCCCAGGTGATGGGATCAGGAGGTGGGGCCTTTGGGATACGAAGGCTGTGCCATCATGAATGGGATCAGTGCCATCATAAGAGAGGCCTGAGCAATCTGTCAGCCCCTTAACAGTCAGAATACAAGGAGCGGCTCAGTCTGTGACCTGGGAAACACATCCATCACCAGACATTGAATCTACTCATGCCTTGATCTTAGGCTTCACAAGTGATAGAACTGTCAGTAAGGAATGTTTGCCATTTAGGCACCCTGTTTAAGACAATAGATATGGCTCTATAACAAAGTCATTACAATAAAAATACCCTTTAACCATTCATGCCATGGTCTAATCATTTGTCCCTGCTGTAAGATTCGTATGTTCAAACCTAATCCCTGATGACACAGTAGTAAGAGATGGAGTCTGTGGGAAAATGAGGGCAGAGATCTCACCAGCGGGATCAGTGCCTTCATAAAAGATGCACCAGCAAGTTCCCTGGTCCCTTCCACCTTGTGAGGACTGAGCTAGAAGACATCATCCTTAAACTAGAAACATGGCCCTCACAAGACACCAAGTCTGCCTGTGCTGACCTTGGACTTCCCAGCCTCCAGACCCTGAGAAACATTAACAGTCACAGGCTCCACAGAAGAAATACTAGTTTAGGGAAACCATCTAAATGCTTCTGCTGGTTCATTCCCTAGTAAGATGGTGAGGAAGTGAGCATAGATGTCTGAACAAAGGTGTCTTCATCTATTATACAGAAGAATTAGATTATTTTGTGAATTTTTATACTTACTGCTAATAAGCTATATTTTTATGCACAGTAGGCTGAGTGTTTACTAAATTACAAGGTGAAAACTATAGCCTATATAAATAGCCACCTATATAAAGAGCTGTATATATAAATATATATAGCTAAGAAGATTCATTTTAGGAAAGGGGGTAGTATTTTTTGGGAAAACATATTGATACGTCTTTCATGATAGAAGAGAAGAACATAAGAGCTATATAAATATGTATGAAATAATTTTTAATATGTAAAGGAAAATATTATTTGGGGTTTCATGAAAGAAAATCATAAAATCAGAACAAGGGAAATGGCAACAGACACTTATACTGAGATGACCTGTGTCCTGGTGACCCGCTAACGCTACCATAAAAGCTCAACAAAACTACCAAATGTTTAATGTGCGGCTTGTTCACGTAATGGATACAAGAGCTGAGCTGTAGATTCTGATGGGATGGAGTAAAGCAGGGGCAACCTTCCTGCAACCCAGAACACAATCAGAAAGGAGCAGGAGACAAGATGATCTTGAAATTGACAGAAACTGAGTGGAAGGCTTTGAATCAGATCCCAGATGAAAGAGCTGGATCTAGAGCCAACTGAACAAAATCTTCAAGAACAAGAAACCCTGTGTGGCATCTGGCTTATCATTCTAAGTGGTGAGTTGCTTCGCCCCCCTGCTGAGCTGCCTCCTAACTCCATTATCCTGGAAATAAAATCCAAAATCATCAACAAGTAATACAAGAATGTGCTCAGTTTAGCTCCTGCCCACTCACCAAACAGCATCACTGCACAGCTTTTTCTAGCCATTTGATTTCATCAGACAACTCTCTGTGTAAATCCTGGCCTGAATATGTCACCATTTGCTTTACCATAAATGCTGCCTTCCTCCCCATTTCCACCTCTCAGCTTAAAGCTTGGCTATCCAGTTGGGGTTTGTGACCTCCTGCAACATGCTCAGTCTCTTAGACTTAGGCTGCACCCAAACAGAATTCTTCTTACTTAATGTTAATCTCATCTTTTCTGGCTTCTAAGCTGCAAGGCAAAATATCAGACCTATTGTATTAAACAGTCTATCCCCTGAATTTAGCATAGTGCTTAGAAGGTGGTAGAAGTGAAATGAATCAGGGCTGAATGACTTTATAGAAATAATGAATCATTAAGGTTCTAGGAGAGGTCGGAAGTAGACTTCACAGGCTCAGAGTTATACCATGGCAACCTCAGTTGTCAATCACAAGGTGATGATGTTCAAAAAGTGATGGAAACCAACATTAATTAGGCTGGTTGTAAATGTCAGTAATCTAGTAAGTAGAGAAGCTATTTCCTCTCATTAATCTCATGGTCAGCCAAAAGAGATGTAAACAAATTACTTCTGGCCATCCATCCTCTAATCATTTTGCTCTGGAGGACTTGCTTCCTAACTCCAGAAATGTTCCCCACATCAGGAAGAGTGTAGAAGCCTCGCTCTTCTGATGCCTTGCACTCCATTTTGCACCCAGCAGTAAGTAGGATCATTTTACACTCTGAATCCAATCGAAGAGGAGAGGCGTGATCCGGCTCATGATTTCAGAGGCTTCAGTCTGTGGCTGGCTGGGTTCAAGCCAGAAGCACCATGGTGGAAGAGGGCGGTGCAGGAAAGCTGCCCAACTCGTGACTGCCAGGGACAGAGGGGGAGAGAACATGAAAGAACAGAGAGGAAGGGACCAGGAACAAGATAGGGTCTCCCATGGCACTGCCTTAGGGCTCACTCCCTTAACTAGGCCCCTCCCACCTACGCCTTTGTCACCTGTTAATCATGCCATCAAATTATGAACCTCTAATGGAGTGAGATCCAGCCACATGAAAAGCACCAACTCATGAAAATACCCAAAATTTGTGGGGACATCTTACATTCAAACCATCACAATTATCTATTCTTTATCCCCTAGTACCAAAGAATCCTACCTACTTCACCATAGGAATTTTCACAGAATTACCTGTTTGCGTAATTAACTATTCACTGTTCATCTTTACCGCTACCCCATTTCCCTGCTAACCCCCGCCTCAGCTCTGTCATCTCCTCCCGGATGTATCCTCGGAGGTAGCTCTGGCCTCGGGATTGGGTCTCACTCCGTAGTTTTTCCATAGTGTAGAACATGTGAATGTATAATCTTCCATATTTGCACACTCACCAGCCTGGGGTTCTGTGACTGTATACAACTCTCAGATGGTAAATGAATGCCCCTAAATGACTACAATAAATCCATAAACTGAAAGGATAACCTATTCACTAGTTATGGTGAAGCTTCTAGCACCAGAGTCCCTCCTGCTTATACCAATGATCCTTGATCTGATTTGAGAGTTATGTATCTCCATTATTAGATTCTAATTACACTCTAACTTAACCTAGAAAATAAAAGCATTCAGATAGTGTTTTAAAAATTGCAAGACTATATAAAAGAGAAGTGAGACTAAAAGTTGGGAAAACCAAACAGGAGACTTATGTAAAGATAGAAAATTCATTCTCACCTCCCTCTTGTCCTAAAACATGTTTGTTTGATTTACTTACTTTATTTCATAATAAGCTCATTAGATACTCTTGTACCAAGAATGGTGAGTCAAGAAATAACACTCAGAGTTCATATGCTAAGCAGATTTCTATGCTGCCTGCATTCTTCCTAGCTGTGCCAATTACACAATGACTCTAATGTTAGATTCTGGAGGGTCTTTTACCTAAAGATACTCATAAAACATTGTCAAAATCATCATATTTTAAATGGCCTATAAGATATTTTAGTAACACTTCTCTTTGCTTTTTCATTTCAAAATTTTATGTCTGAAGGTAGTATTGAATACAAAAGAAGCAGTAAATGAGTGTCAATATGCTTTGGAAGCTATATGCATGTATGTATATTTCAAAACCAGTTTCTACTTATATAAGTTTATAATAGCATATAAAAAATCTCGAAATGATCAGAGACATAATATACAAATGTGTTCTTTGGTAATAAGAGATGCATTCAGCCTAGTTTCATATTTCTTCATATATTCCCATATTTGAAATTCCATGCAGTTTAATAATATAGTTTTGTTTTTATCAAAAAGGCAACCTATATTGTATGAATACAAAATAAACCAAGTCATTTGGAAGCAAACCATGATACTTCCAAACCAAATTCCATCTTTTTATGGAAATTGCTTAGATAGTATGGTTATATTATTTTCCTTATGAGTAATAAAAAATGACTCATAAAATATGGTATTTCAGTTAAGCTTCATGAATGGGTTCAGAGAGCTCTTTGAAACTCCTCAAACAACGTGGACACATTCTGGCAAAAGCTTATAAGCATCTTCCTGAGAAGAAAGGCCTTCGATTTTAGCCACTTCTCAACAATGCAATCCCCTAAAATACATGTACCAATAACACAGAGGAAAGGGCTTACAAATCCACAGTGAAGTCAGTGCTGCAGTGAACGAGGCTTCACAATCAACTTTTTACATGAAGCTGTCATAAAAATGCTGAAGTGGGGGAAATCAATAAATTTAAATTTTATTTCATTCTAATTTCACACTACTTGGTCTTTTATGTGATCGAAACATTTTGATGGGTGTGTCTGTAAAACCAGATTTTAGTGTAAGAAAACTAACTGATTGATTGCTACTCTGTGCCAATAATTTCAGATGTATGGCAGTGATTAGCCAAATGGTTTCAGTTGCTTGAAATCTTTTCTGAATGTTAGTAAACATCAATCACATTTTAAAGGGAAGCTGGGTTCTTTAGTGTTATTTAGAGATGTCTTCTGTTTTGGGCCAGATAACTTAGTGTTTCTCAAATGTGGATTTTTGTGAAATATAGTTTTCTACAAAGGGATGATACTTTCCATATGTTTATATGTGATACAAGCATGTACTGAATACAGACATGAGACAATTCTGTTGCTACATCAATGGACGCAACATCCATCGTCTGACCCTTATCTTTCACTCAGACACTGGAAATACAATATTCTATTTGAAAAGCAGAGCTTGTTAGAGAAATGGCTTCTTGTTATGTCATGGAAGCCTATTAATGCTGAAATTTATCTTCACATCTGTCATGTGAGATGCATTATCACCCATTAGACATAGGTATAAGCTAAACATTAACGGAGCTATAGTTGATATCTTTTCACCACAATATCCTCCGAGTTGTGTGTGCTGAGCAGAGCTCTTCCTTCTAAATGGTAGACCACTCTAGATGGCACACAATTAAGAAATATGCCACTCTACTGCATCAAAACATAAGCCAGATACAAAGTATTATCATCCATTTCCAGTACAACTTTGCAAGTGAGAAAATGTAGGCAACAAAGAAGTGATTGCTTACCTTACAAATACAGCTCAAGGGCAGGGGGTTTAGCTTAGCGGTGTGAGCACCTGTCTGACAAACGCGAGGTCATGAGTTCGATCCCCGGTCCCCCAAAAAAAAATACAGCTCAAGAAACTAATACTTACAATCCATACAATCCAGATAAAGGAGCTTCTTTTGTAGTCAACTCAAAAGATACACTCATTTTTACAGAACACTGAAACTTCAGTTAGAAAACATTAGATAAATCTGTTCATACATATTACTTTCCAGATCTCTAAAATAAAAGTGTCTGTCATGTAAAGATGATACAAGATACACAGTTTTGGGGGAAAAAAAAAACATGCTACATAAGTATTATGAACTCCCTCACTAAGCCATCATTTAAAGAATGAATATGATCTGATGACCTGGACTAATACAGAGGAAACTTAAAAAAAAAAATGGTAGCAGCAGTTCCTTCTTTGGACTGGAATGAAATCTGTAAGATGGAAAGCCAAGATAGACAATTTTTTCTCATTTGAAATTTTTACATGGGTGTAAATGTACACAGACATATATGTACACACTATGTATATATTATACACTCATATATAAGTGTGTGTGTTATACATAAAGGATGTGATAAAAAATTCAATGACTTTATTTTTTTATAAGTCATTACTGTAAAAGTCACAATGTCCTGTGTTTCCCTTAGAATACTTAACATATTTATCCCATTTCCTCTACCATTTCCTGAAGCACTTCTAGAAGTGTTCTTTCATGAGTGTCTGTAGTTGGGCAGTCATGGCTGCTGGGATGCCTAACCCAGTTCAGAAGTTTTATGTTTCATGGTCAGTTTGATCTGAGAGAAGAACCAGAAGTCATGTGGTGCCAGTTCCAATGAATAACATGGATTATAACACAGAGTAATGTTTTTCTTTGACAAAAATTTGATCAATGTTTGATCAGTGAGAGTGACAAGATATGGTAAATGATTAAATTTTAAAATTCATGAGAGTAGAGTCAAATTGCCATTAATTATTCTCAAAATAATCAAACTATGTCCCTTTGCTTTGAACACACTTATTCCATCATTCTTGGCAATGTGCCTTTTAATATAAAAAGCTTCATGTATTTAAAGTTTCAATTACCCCTTGTATATGTGTGCATATGTGTGTGTATCTATTTATTTATGCATCTATCTTTATAACAGAATATACATGCATATATACATTCATATATGGAGAAACAGAGAGAGACTTGTGTATGCCAGGTCCCTGAACATCACCTGCTCGCTCTCTCTCCCTCTCTTTCCTTTCTCTCTTTCTCTTTCTCTTTCTCTTTCTCTTTCTCTTTCTCTTTCTCTTTCTCTTTCTCTTTCTCTTTCTCTTTCTTTCTCTTTTTCTTTCTCTCTCTCTCTCTCTTTCTCTCTCTCTCTCTCTCTTTCTCTTTCTCTTTCTCTTTCTCTTTCTCTTTCTCTTTCTCTTTCTCTTTCTTTCTCTCTTTCTCTTTCTCTCTCTCTCTCTCTCTCTCTCTCTCTCTCTCTCTCTCTCTCTCTCTCTCTCTCTCTCTCTCTCTCTCTCTCTCTCTCTCTCTCTCTCTCTCTCTCTCTCTCTCTCTCTCTCTCTCTCTCTCTCTCTCTCTCTCTCTCTCTCTCTCTCTCTCTCTCTTCAATCACATCACTTGCAAACCTCCCCCTGTGCACCCTGGAGCTGAGCTGTCATTCGGTGGCAATGGAGCGCATGTTCAGCAAGGCAAGGCTTCTGGCTCCATCCCCAGCATCTCTCCACAAATATTAGTATCAAGAGAATGTTTATGCGTTTGTTTTATGATGTGATGAATTGAGTAGCTAAATTCAATTGTGAAATCTACATCTGAAATGGAGATGTTAGCATGGTAGACAAAGCTGGCCTATATGGGAGAAAGTGCAAGGCAAAAATGCTAAAGTACAAAAGAAAAAGTGATGGTGTCCCAGAAGGATAAACCGAGAGATGACCAGAAGGATAACCTCTGAGGACTGTATTTATAGGTTTCTGTCCTTCCCATAACTTGCCTCCTCCTCCTTCTTCCACCATGTTAATTTTCTCTGTTGTCCAGGTCATAGAAAGAACTCTGTTCAAGACAAGAAAACAGAAGCTCAAGTAACAAAGTGAGGCTTATAAATGTCATGACAAAGATTCCCTCTCAGGTGTTCAGAGATTCTTTCTCATCAAGGGACCTTGCCTATCATTATGTCAGAGGCTCTGCTTGGCCACTGAATGGCTAAGGGTCCAGCTATCTGCTGCAAAGAGAGGAGCATAGAATTCTAAGGAAGCCTATTACATCGTCTTTTAAAACCTTCTGAAATGTTCTGTTTAAACGTTTTCAGCAGGCTCAACGATATGTTATACTTTTTTCCGATAAGTAATGTTATCCTGCGAAAGCTGTATCCGACCTTCTGCTACAATTCCTGTGAAGGAAATTACAGTAATTTAGAGTTTACATTGGTTGAAATGGAAGACAAGCTTCATAGGTGTGAGGTGAGGAGCAGGAAAGGCTGATACTTCAATAGTCTTCCCCAAATGGTCACGCTGGCGGGAAACTGCATCAGCAGTGCTGTGACACTCACACTGCTAATGTGGACAGCACACCCTAGTGCGGTCGTTCCCAAATCCAGTCTAGGAAGGAAGTCCCTCACTCCAGGTTTTTCTTTCTCCTCTTTCCTTTCTTTCTCCCTCCCCTCATCCCTCCCTTCCTTCCCCCTGAGATACCAAGGCTGGCAAAGGGGCTTGGAATGGTTGCTGGAGGGACCAGCTCTGTTCCTGACAAGTAACTTGGGGGAAAATCTTTTTAATGTCCCAGAAATTAGAAGATGGAATGACTGAGGCTTATTGTGATAAACCAGTGAGTAAAAGTTCTCTGAATTTCAGGGGTTGGGTGACGTTAACAATGCCCAGTGCAAGTGCGACCTTTGCCAGTTTTTTCCACAAAGCCGCTTCTGACCCAGCGCACCAGGAGCCACGGAGAAGCCTACGAGCCCAGTTTCACGCTGAAATCCTAGGTGCTGCTTCTGACACCAAAATAACTTTAATTAACTTCATAATGAGTTCCAAGAGAAACAGACTAAATCAGAAGAAAGCCACAATAAAAATAGCTTATAAAAATTTAAATTTATAAATAAACCACATGAAGGCTGTGATAAAAATAGCCTGTAAGACTTTAATTTATAAATAAAACATCAAATTGTGCCCTTTGAATCTCAATAAAGTTTTTTTCCTCAACTACTGGCAAACTAGTGGCAAACATGAACTGATCCTTAGTGCTGATTAGATATCCTAAGGAGAAGGTACTTTTTGTGAGATGTGTATTTAAAAAGGTTTAAGTGAAAAAAAATCATTCTTTCACCTTCTGAAATTTGGATATTTGTAGAATAAAGAAATACCCACTCAATCACTTTCTGCAAGGACAGAGAAAGTCAGTTAAGGATCTGTTACAAAACAAAACAAAACAAAACAACAACAAACATAAGAGCAGAGGGATCAATAAAGCTCAGGAAACTTTTCTTTATAAAATTGTTTTTAAATCACAGTTCATAGCTTATACACTGTTGTCTAACAATAAGAAAGGGTAGAAAATTTATAAATTTTAATAAATTTAAATACTTTGTTTTTTTAAAAAATCAACTCATAATAAACATGACTTCTGAAACACTGTAAATAACATTTGATCTATAGATAAATTTCTAATATATTTATTATATGATTACATAATACAAGTTTCTGATATATTTATTGCAATTAATACATTCTTTGCATATGAATATCATACATGAAATGTAAGGAAATAACAATTTTGGAACATTTGACCTATGTAAGTAGGCTAGAAATTAAGGGACAAATGCTAATATTTGGGGTAGCACTATGCTTTAATTATCAATAATCAACTTATTGTGTACTTTGATAGCACATACACAAAATTTTTAATGGTGCACCCTTAGTTACTTTTGTTATGCATAATACACACACTCTAAGGATACATTTATTCATGCACCCATTTATGTAGGAATTCCTGTCAAAGTCATTATCATCAAATCACATGCTATTTCTTCCTTAATCTCTAGAACTCTCAGAGGCATTATTGCAATCCACATTTTGCAAATAAGAAAACTGTAAACATTTACAAAGCCAGACATATTAGATGGTAACTATGCTCAATTATAATAGTTTATTTGTACATTGAGTTTAAACCTTTACTCTGTCTTAAAAGCCTCTCTTCTAAAGACACTGTAAAAACTGACCGAATGTCTCTGGACTCTTTCACTTGTCATTTCGGTATAGATGATACTTTAGTTCTTAAAGTAGGGTAAATACTAAAACATAGATCTCAGAGCCCAACCCCAGACTTTCTCAATCAGAATTCATGCTAATTAACACCATTTTTAAAAATTTTTGCAAGTAATCACAGGATGAAACAGCTACGGAAACTATTGGATCTTATTACCCATGTTTGACATTCAGTGAGACTGGGTTTTATTGGTACTTGAGAGACAAAAGTTCAAGTCTTCCTGAGAACTGCTCATATGTTCCCTTACAGTTTCTCTTCTTCAAGGATAAGAGGCACTGGGATGACAGAAAATGGTGGCTTCTTGTGTTCTGAAATCAGTATGAGTTTCTCTGAGACACAAGTTGCTTGGTATTTTGAAAGCCTTATTTCTCCCTTATAAAATGCAGACTGTGACATTCTTTGTATCATAGGGGTCCTGGGGGATTAATAAAAAATAGTATCTCTTCCTGCGGGGTACAATGGCTGACACCCTATGAGGTGTATTGTGGGGCATACTATTACTGAAGCAGTCGGAAAGTATTGTAAGGCCAGAAAGCAATGAGATTCTGATTGCTGATGTACCTTATTTTTCCCGCTTCATCTTAAATTGTTCTAGAATAAGTTCTTTTCATCCACTTAACACTCATTAAGCTTAGAGTTATCTTACCCTTCTGAATGATTTTTCTAAATCAAAAAAATATTTTCTCAGTGCTTAGAGATCAAAGCTAAGGTCTCACAAGTATTAAGTGATCGACATTGAGCTACATTCAACCTCATTTCTAAAATTGTTGAAGCTTTCTGCAAATATATGTATATATGTACATACGTATATATGTATATGCGTATGTACCGCACAAATGTATAGATACACATATATACATACTGTATATATTTGCATATTTGTGCTACTTCTACTTTAAACTATGGCATCTTGCCCCTCCCCCTCTGCATCAATTCTAGAGTATATCACAAATAACATGCCCTAGCTCGGGGATACTGAAAACCATTGCTAAGTATTATTTTAAAATAAGAACATTGCAAGCATGTGTTATGATTGCATCCTACTACTACTAATGCATAACCTACAAAACGGAGTGCAATTCATAGTCCTGGTTTATAATTTAATTCTAATAAGTAAACTGATTTGACCCTGAAGGGGAAAAGTTGAAGCACTAATTCAATCTTCCTCTCAATAAAATTTAATGCCTGTGTAATTCCTGGGTACCGGACAACGAGACTGAGCAATGTATGTATTTTATTTACATATTCGATGGCACAGGGCTCCGTGAGCGATGTTCTTCTGCCACTTGGTGGTGCTTGCCAGTTTCAGGATTCGCTTCTCTGTGGCACTGTATCACCGAGCGCATAGTAAGTGGCACAAATTCGCAGCGTTCCCACCGGAAAAGCTTTGCTTCAAACTGGTTAATAATTCACGGAAGCTCTGTGGAAGCAACTGGATTTGTTAACCAGTCATAAACGAGTAATTCACTCCTTCGGAGTCTTAAGTAACTCTGGGCGAAATGGCTCAGGAAGGGCGCAGGTTCTGAGGGAAGCCACGCCACAGATTTACTTAGCAGAGAATTCCATCAGCAATTTTTCTCTGCTAACAGGTTCTAACAAAATTCTACTTCTATAGCCCAGCCCTGAAATCCTAACAGGCCCTGTGTCATTATCGCAATGACTGGCACACCCACTTTTGAGGACTCTGCTTTCAGTTTCGAGCAAGATTCTTTTTCCTAAACCGATTCCTCCTCACGCCAGCCTCGGGCAGGGGAACAGCGGGGCCGTGCGGCTGCTAAAGCTGGGTCTGCCTCCAGCTCGGACGTGTGCCGGCCTCCGCCGATTTCGCAGCATCACTGGGCGGCTCTATCCGCTGGGCATTCCGTGTCTTTTAAGAAGTTAGCTGCTGTCTGGAAGCCGATACGCTGATGTCTTCAACGTCTGTTAGGACTGATCTGTTGGAATGGAGTCTTCCTCAGCCAGCAGCAGGCCACCGACTGGCGTGTTGTGATCTGCGACTTAATTGCAGAAAAGTCACTGAGATTTCAAACATCTGTAGGAGTGGGCTCGGGGGGCGGAGAAGTAAGATAAAGGCATTGAGGAAGAGAGAGAGGAGAGACAGGATTTCTTTGAGGCACGGAGGTGCTGCACAATCACAGTTCTCAAAGGAGAAGTTAAAAAGCAAAGAAGTGAGAAGACGTTGGAGGTTAAAGTACTTAAAAAGATCGCCGAGCACGATTTGTTTTCCTGGCGGTGTCACCAAAGGGAAAAAAACTCCCGGGTTTCAAAGTATGCCGAGCCTCTTTTAAGTGACTGGGAAAGGACGCTAATTGTCTGTTGGTAAAGACGCTGTCAAACACCGCTCTTCTAGATTCAGGGGATGCAGGAGCCCAGAGAAGAAAGCCACACTGAAGGCTAGATAGCGAGGGAGGAGAGGCAGAGGGGGAAGCCCGAACCATGAACGATCGCGCGCACAAACTCTTGCGAGCACCCGAGACGCAGTGGCTGCAGCGCCAAGCCGGTCGCGGGGTAGAGGTTCCCGCCCACCCTGTCCCAGAGCCGCGGCCCCGTGCGCCCGGGACTCTTGGCCCGGCCCGACCCGGCCGGGGAGAGGCGGCGAGCGCGGGCACCCAGCTCCGGCCGCTTGGCGGAGCGCGCTCCCCGTCGGCCCTGCCCGCAGTGCCCTTCCCGGGGCCGCCCACGCAGGCTGCCGGCGCCGCGACTCGAACCCTGGCTGCGCGGCTGGGCGGGGGCGGGACGGAGCTGCAGGAATCGGGGCGCAGCCCGCGGGGGCGCCGCTGCAGGAAGCCTCGCCCCTCGCCCCTCGCGCTCGGCCCCCGCGGCTCCTCCGCCCCCCGCCGCCGCCCAGACCCGCGGGCGCGCGCAGTCACTTCCACGCTGGGGCCCCGCGCTCGGCAGGGGGCGCCCTGGAGCGGGGCGCGCGGCGGCGGCGCAAGAGTGCGGGGCGCCCGCTCCGAGCCCGCGCGTCCCCGGCGCTCCCGCCCCCCCGGCCGCGGTGCAGCGGCTCCTCCGCGCCGCCGCCGCCGCCTCGCACCTCGCCGCCCCGCCCCCGGGACCGCAGCCCGCTTGGCCAATCAGCGCGCGCCGGCCGCACCCACGTGACCGCCCGCGCCGAGGACCTGCTGCTGCTCGCGCCGAGGGATGCGCACGGCAGCGCGAGCGGCGGCCGCAGGCTGCGGGGCGCTGGGGCTCCGCTGCTCCTCGCGCGCTCGGGCTCCGCGCCGCCGCCCCCCGCGCACCGTCGTCCCCCGCGCCCCGCCGGTCCGGGCGCCTCCGATGGTCCCGGCTTCTCGCGTGCGCGGCGCAGCGGCTCCGCGCCCCAGCCCCGCGCCGCGCCGGGCCCCTGGGTGCTGCTGAGAGTCCCGCGATCATGCGCGGGTTCGGCCGCCGCGTCCCCGCCCGGAGTCCCTGCCGCCGCCACTTCTGCCGCCCGCGCCCGCGCCCGCGCCCGCGGGATGCGCTGTAGCCTGCCGCTGCCCGGCGCCCGAGACCCCGCGCCCCTGCCCGGAAGCCGCCCGCCGCTGCGGAGTTGCGCGAAGTAATCATGGTGCCCGGGGAGTCCCCGCGGCAGGGCAGCGGCTGGACGCTTGGCGAGGGCTTCTGCTGGCTGCTGCTGCTGCCGGTGATGCTGCTCCTCGTCGCCCGCCCCGCGAGGCTCGCCGCCTTCCCTACCTCCCTAAGTGACTGCCAAACTCCCACCGGCTGGAACTGCTCCGGTAAGTACGGGATCCCGGCCCGAGACCCTGCAGTCCCCATCGGCCCTGTGCGCCCTGGCGCCTCGCCTCCCTGCCCCGGCAACCCCAGACCCCTGCTACCTCTCCGACGCATCCCAGATCCCTGCCATCTCCCCGGCAGACCCCAGGTCCCTCCCCAGCGCACCCAAGAACCCCTGCCACCTCCCCGTCAG